>JAZGTJ010015870.1:0-13072 GCA_036877575.1 Botia almorhae | reverse complement strand
GCTACATTGTCTTGTGTTTGATCGATGTTTGATAAGGTACTTATCATGTACTTATGTAGCACAGTGTGTAAACAGCTAAAGTACTTTATCTATTTTCCTAAAAAAAGTTATGTTAGTAGCGTTGCTATTTTTAGTTAGTTACTCCTCAGCACAGTGTGTAATCCTGTTGCATTAAATAGCTTTCTGTTTAACCACAGTCTTTAAAAAGCAAATCACAAACAACATGTCACCTTTTCCCCTCACACCCTTCTGTACTGTACTTGTGTTTAAATCCAACCAAACCGCTGAGACGCCTTCAAAGCCTTGTGCTGAGCTAGATTATTTACCTTGTCACATATTCTCTTTTGTCTAGTGTATGAGGAACATCTTCAGAAAGAACATCTGAGATCTTCTCACAGGAAGCATTTTACACCTCCACAGAGAACATTTACAATTTTATTTTCGGAATATAGACATATGGATGATTCTCACCACGTACTTCGCTGCATATGTTACTGTATGTTAGGAAGTGAAAAACATGCTGACAAAGTATGTTAAAGTACTACTCATATCTCGCTATTCAAAGGCAACCATCATTTACCTACCTACTGCTAAAAGACAGCTTGTCGGCACAGAAAGCCTTGGCAGTCGGCCTGGGATAGCTTTCACACCTTATATGCTATTGTTGTTGGCAGGCTAATGCATTAACAAGTATGTAGCACCAGGTTTGCTGGATGGATACAGAGTGCTGAGGGGAATGAAGTCAAAGACAGGCTCTGAATGTATATATCTATTTTTTAGCTTATTTTTTATCTTTTCTATAGCATGGCTGTTAAACCATCTGCATAGGGACAAACAAAGTGATGGTACTCTTAGGCTGGGGATCCGTCGAGGCCCTAAGAGTATGACATTAACAGGAAGTGTTTTGTCTGAGATGTCTTTTAATTTTGCCTCTCTTTTGTGTAGTTAAGTTTAACTCTATTTAAGGAGCTTGGTGTTATAAAGAGCTTCCCGCTCTTAGCACTTAATGAGCTTGGGAAAGTGCAGACAGATGGAAATTCATACAGACTAATAGATTAATTCAGAATAGTATGGTTTACAGCATGGCCTCCAGTTACTTAAAACAACCCAGTGATGGTTTTGGACAGCATACATCATGTGGAGGGGCTATTAACATATTTCACAGTTCAATAATGTGAGATGGGCTGCCGTGTGAATTGCAGAAGCCGTTAAGCTTTTCTGGGTGGCGTGAGGTGGTACGTGAATGGAGGGCCGTACGCCATGGCAGTAGCGCCTGATGGGTTTGGAACAGCACTAAATCATTGAGTGCTGTGGAGGGCTCCAGGCCTGCCAGGTTTTCCTCATTGTTCTGCACTGCGGACCTGCAGTATCCCCACCACCCACATGCAGTAATCAGAAATGTGGTGAAATTCTCCCTGTGACTGCTGACTGACAGAAAACCGCTGAACGAGTGATGTTGATCTCCTTTGATATTAACTAGGAACCAGTAGCTGATGTTTCCCAGCAGATTTGCCCCAGTTGGATATTTGTCAGTGTTGCTGTATATCAAAGCCATGTCACACAAGCAGGAGTGTGTATATCAATGTGGCTGTGATTCGGCTTCTGGTAGTTAAGATCGTAACAGCATGAGTGCCGGTTTTGCACACAGCTCTGTATTGGAATATGCACGCACAGTACTCATAATGGTTAAATCTTAGACATTAACTATGGTTATCTCTTTATGCTGCAAAAGTAATCTTAAAATAAAAGGAACCTTCAGTTTTAATTGGTATTCAATGTTCAAAAAATAAATTATTTAAAATAAATTTAAAAGATCACTAATATGAGCCGATAATCGGTATGGTCTTTATATACTGTATACAGTATATATATGGGGTTATATAAATAAGCCAAAATTATATTAAAGAAAAAACTATATGGTATTGTATAAAGTATTGAGTTTTGTTGCAGATAACCTCCTAGAGTCTGATAGCATTTCCTTTTAGCTTTTACAGTCTTAAATCGACATGGTTTAAATGACAGCCCTGGTGGAGCATGTCATCCCGGATAGACCCGTTTCCACCCCGAGATGAGGCGCGCTCGGAAAAGCAGTGCAGAGGTTTTCCTAATCAACTAATTTGTGCTGCTTCTTCCTTCCTGCAGGCAGCACAGCGGATTATCAAAGCCCGCAATGCATAAACACAATAGCAATCATGTGCCAGAATGCTTGATAGATTCAGAGCCCTGGGATGTAAATGACTCCACTCATGATTGCAACATTTCTGTTTTTGACTCCCCATGTTCTCAAACGACAGACATGCGCTGCTTTTGCTGAACGATACAGGGCCTTAAAATCAATCTGTTTGGTTTATTATAGCAATAGACTGATATCAGAAAAATGGCCAATGTAATAGTCCATGGTTTAAACAATCACGCAAGGAAAACATGAGGTTTGTAAAAACAACTTTACAAATGTCTCAACTAAATGCATAAACACTAATCCAGTCCAATCCAAAAATTTGCTTCTACTAAAGTATAAGTGGCTAAAATAAAGTGATACAAATATTTATGAAGCCGCAACTCATTTTGCAAGTGGATGGACATGGATATGGAAAATGATACATCTGGAGTAAAGATAAATAGCAATTATAATAGCAGACAATAAGCTGCTCTCAACCGTTATGCTAAATTAAATTCATATCAAGGGAAGCATGGACTATAATGTACACAACTGACAGGGATCGTTGATTGCTAAGCCTTTGGTTAGAGTTAATCTAAACCTTGGCAGTCGTGATTGTGCATGTAATTATGTTCTAATGATGCCAGAATCCAGCAAGTCAAATCAAACACGAACACACTCAGACATTGTGTTCTTGACGTGAGTTTTGATCTTAAAGATCTTGAGACTTTGTTTTAAATGTTATTTTATTTTTGTATAGTATAATGCAATGTAAGTCGCTTTGGATAAAAGCATCTGCCAAATGCATAAATGTAAATGTAAATTTTTAAATAGTTTTTTTTTGTAAATTTTAATGATTTTATTTTCTTTGTGTGACAAGAAACAAGGCCAGAGGATTCTGAGGAAACATTTGAATCATGTTTAAATGCTTCAGAACCTCCTGGGAATATGTCAGACAGACTTGAGGACAGGAGCAGTTCTGGGTACCGTTGACATTTACCATGAATATTAACGATTGCCCTCTGCTATGCAAGCACACAGTGCATTTACTCTCCTGCTGGAACACTGTGGTAGACAGCAGGATCACCCCAGGCCCGCGACTTGTTTTCATGTCTGTTTGAAGCCTGTGTTCCAGGTGCAAATCCAGTTTGAAAGCCAAGTGAAGAATGAGGACCGGTCCAGCCATGGTGCCTGACTTTCTGCGCTGACCCCTTGCAGGTGAGTGTTTGCCTATTGTGAGGTCGCCTAGGGCTCAGTTTGCTCATCACCTTCCCTTCAGGTGTGTGTGTAAATCCAGCATGCGATTAACCCTGCTGCACATAAGGTCATAGCATGTAATGTTTTGCAGGCACAATATAACGTTTATAGAATGTGTTTGTAGAAGCTTTCTAAGGCTTATGTAAATTCGCTAAATGAACCTAAAATGATGAAGCTAGATAAATGTGTTTTTGAAAGCTGTAAATTGTTAGAAGTATAAGTTGTAAAAGTATAAGTTTAATATTTACCTTAAGAAAAATACAAGAATCAGGTAAATCATTGGTTATATTTTCGGCATTATTTACTTCTAAGAAACGTTTTACAAAGTGTAATCAGGCCTGAGTTGAACTGGCACCAGTCTGAACAAAATTCATGTGGTTGAGTTGTTGTGGCTGAAAGACAATAAAGGGCAGGTTGCCCTCGTGCCAGCTACCATGATAGAACCTGAATGTTGACAACATATGTGCTCACTGCAGAAGCTGGCACGTCATCATTTTTCAATTGACTTCAGAGCCTGCAAATCGCTCATGTTTCAAAAGCCTCTCTGCTCACCCTCCCCTGAGATCACAGGCAGGTGTTGTTCGATCAGACCAGGTAGGCACGTTCCTGCATGAGCCCAATGATGGTACCAACAGTCAATGATCTGTCATTGTTAAAAGGTGACATCAAGTTAACAGAGAGGTCGGCAGGCACTTCAATAACGCATTCGAGAGCAGCAGGCACAGATCCATATTTGTCGGAGCGTGGCTGAAAAGTCATGCATGGCTGGCCTCGTTCTTGGCCATTGTTTGGGTAATGATAGGCGCTATTACTCATATGTTGTAGTTTAAAAACGCAGCTGGAGACCAGATGATCGTTACTGTCACCAAAAACAAAGACAATGAAAAATTCCCACATTATTTCCACCTAGCACATTCCAAACAGCTCAGCTTAATGTGCTGCTATGGCCTTACCCCAATGAGCCAGATAAGACCAGACTGATCTCATGGGAAATCGGGAACAGCCGGTCACATTTTGTGCCTGCTAAACCTGCTAGTCTCATTCTTTCTGCTTTTCCAAACTGAACCCACAGTGGCTGAAGCTGGAACTGCTGTTGAACTCATAATACATAGTCTAATTATTTAACACAGTGCACATTATTTTAACTATAGTATTTAATTACATTTATGTTGTATATGTGTGTTATGGTGACTTTGGTCTATATTAAGTGAGAACTCATTGTGAGAGAGTCTGAATAGCAGCCCTGTAACTTTCTGTGGAAACAACACAATCACAAGTTTGGAGGACATAACAACATCTGTTACACAGTCCGAGAATGGCTGTCTTGTGATGTAATGTTTATAGACAGAGCGCTAAATATGGATGGCTGTGTTGATGGATGTAGAAGCTCAGGGCTCTGTGGATCTTATGTTATATATTTAATTGGTTTGTGTTGAAAGGTTCTCTCAGGAGTGGTGCTGTCTGTGCTCTTCACATGAGTTGGGTTGAGATTTCGATAAGACACAGAATCTCTATAGCCTGCAGGCTGTCATGTGATGTTGACGACTTGAACTCATCCTCTGATCTGAGTATTTAGACCTCCCTTTAAATGTAACTCCAAAATCAAGTAGTTCAGCAGGATTAGTTGTAATACTAGGGCATGTTTTCCCTCAGAAAAAGAACCTTTTAAAATAAGCTTAATATGAAAGTAACAGAATTAAATATAAGCTTTGTTGAGATCTGCAATTGCATCTGTGACTTAACAGCTTAGAAAACCCACTGCATACAGTTGATATTTTAAGCTTTACATACTGCTGAAATTTCACTGCACCAGAAATTACATTAAAATACATGTTACCTTCAGTGGCTATTTCTGCCTGTCCTGACCTCTGCCTATGTATGCATGTTGGTTCAGTCATACCTTATTTTTTACTTAAAACCAGACAGTTCAGATATTATCACTTATAGCTCATTATGCTACCAGACAAAACTTTTATTAGGGCATTTCTTATAATACATCATAATTCTATGTGTATTGTAGTTTGACACATTTAAATTTGAGGACATGTTTTAGATAAACCCTATTCCTGGCAAAAAAAAGATAATCTGAATTAGATTAACATTTAAAACTGTATTCAATAAAACCTTTAGCCAACACTAATCTGTTTGAATAGTCACAAGTACATCTGTGCATCCTTAATGTCATACAGTTTAATTCATAGATAATGTGACAAGCTTAATATGATAAGATAATAATTCAATGTTTAATGGCTGAGCATTCAGTTAAAGGGTCACTGAAATTTGCATGCGTACCAGTCATAGAACAGTAATCTTTCAACAATTTTACAGAAATAAAGGTCCTGCTGCTTTTCTGTGACAGAAGGAGAGGAAAACATAGACCTCTATTGTGTTGACAATATATCTGGGAACAAATTACTTTCTGAGTGCTCAGATTGTGCCCAGAGTTTCCTTTGTCCATGTGTTTTGTTAACTGGTTTCTGCAGGCGGTGAGGCAGCAAGTTGGGCCACGATTTTGGCTTTGTTCACTGTTAAATGTGTAGTTGAGCCAGCAGTGTGTGCTGTCAATGAGGGGCCCTGAGCTCTGACCAATGGGGAGCAGATGAGGTCTGCCCACGCATTGAAATAAACCAACTGTATTCATTTATTCCTTCAAAACACAGATGAAAAACTGACACACTGATGATTTGGAGGTAAATGCTCTGCCCTTTGTGTTCATATTCAGTCTCTGTTAAAATGTTGTGGAGGGTGTGTTTACTGTGTTGGAGATGGCCTGGAAAAGCTATTAAACAGTTACTCTGAAGGTCTCTGCTAGTGTGTGGCAGTATCAATTTCATACAGCACAATGCAGCTAATGCATAATATAGCTGGGTTTAGTGGGTCAGTTTGGGTGATGAGGAACTACTGGAAGTTCACACAGCAGACATGCAATTGATGCTTGCATGCATAGTGCTTTGCCTTTAAGAATCTCAGGGCTGGGAGACATGAGGCCATAATGAAATAGAAATATGGGAAGCAGTATCTGATAGAAGTATCTGAGGCATCATCTAGATAATGAACAACTGACTTCAGAGAAGCATAAAAATCTTTTAAATAACAGTATATTGCTTGCTTGTTAAAATAATAAGGAAAGATTTTCTAAAGCTGAGCTGGGAATATGGATTATTCTGTCTGTGACTGCAATTAATTTAGGTAAAATTGTAAACCTTCAAATCGATAGGGAACTTCATGTATGTAGCCTTATAAGAGGCAATTCAAATTTGAACCTTAAGCTCTGGGAAAATGTTTTTTTTGCACAACCTTAATTGAGAGAGTACTGCTGGTGGGACATATAATTTGTTGTCTAATAATTGTGACATCAGTCTGTTTTTCATGATATTGTCATAGTGCAGCTGACAATGGCAACAATCAACAGATGAAAGATTCTGAGCCTCGCAGTGGAACCTGTTACTGAACCTCTTTTAATTAGAACCTCAGCAAGTAGCTTCCATCAAGGGTCTCAATTTACATTCTTTGAATTATTGGCCCTCTTGTCATCTTATAGGCCTATTTCACACATATTGGGTTTTTGCAGTGCAAAGCAATAGATAAATTGTTTGTCTTGATTCAGTCAGAATATTACTAATTACTATTACTAAATGCCAACTACATCTACATTGTGTTAGGTAATAGTTTTTCCCAATCGAAAGGTTGTAAGTTCATATTGTGTGCTGTAGCTTCGGTGCTAACAACTGTAACATGTTTAAACAAAAAGTTGCAGAGGCTGGATATGTGCAGATGTAAAGAATCCGAACACAAATGTAAGCCAAAGTGTGGCAAGAACAAGACATGATAAAAAAACATAACGGCAAACAACAGGAGACAAGGGCAAACACAGGGGTATATATACACAGACTAATCAGGGAAACCAGGAACACCTGGACACAATTAAGGCGGGGTAATACTGAAAACTACAAAAATCAGGGACATGTACTACAAAATGTGACTTCAAAATAAAAGACATGACACTAGAATAAATAACAAAACAGACATGTGACAACAACAACAACAACAACAACAACAACAACAACACCACCACAACAACATCATCATCAAGGTCATGGATTTGATTCCCAGGCAATGCACATACTGAAAAAATAAATAGCCTGTATGTTCTGTTGCTCTGGATAAAAGTAGCTCTGGATAAAAGCTTCTGCCAAATGTGTGAATGTAATTAGAAGTTCTGAGGTGAATCTGTACCTGCTTGTAAAACTTGCATTAAGCTTGACATGTCTTTTTCACATGATGGGTGAGTAGATCATGTCTTGTTGCTTTGCTAGAGCATTGCTAAAAGCATTGCTAAAACTGTATTGATTCATAGCTTTCCGGTGCATTTTACCATGTCTTCAGTGCAGTGATGCATTGTTTACATGTGGAGTGTGAATACTGCAACCTGTTAACATAGCTATAGAAAGAAATACACAGAGCTTTCATGCTGCAGGCACGTGATGTGTGAAACAGGCCTTATTGTGAGAACTGATTGTCTTAGGTTTATTAAAAGAAAAGCTGTAAATTGTGTTTCGTCTTTGATTTGTTGCAGGGAGATTTAAGAGCTTGTTGACCTGTTGGATTTGGAAGCATATGCAGCACTTTAATGAGGGTGTCTTGCACATCTTAGACTGGACAATGGCTGAATCATTGCGTGGATCTCGTCCAGCTCGGACCAGACAGCTTTGCTCTATCTGCCCACGACTCTCTCTCCCTTTAAATGCAATGCATAACAAAAGAAAAAGAAGCAAAACCTACCAAGTTCTATCAGTGTGAACACATGCCTCTTTAATGTTAAACAGGCAGTTAAGATGCTTGGTTTATTCTCTCTGTTGCCAAAACAGGCTAATCTACTTATCTAGCTCGGCGACCTGATGCACTGAGACCCAAATACTCCCAAACGTCTAGTTTAGATTGTGCAATATGTTCTTCAGACCTGTTGTACACAAATGCTGTGTTTGAGATGGATGAGAGCCACCTGAAAAACAACAGCTTTTAATCCCATCCCTCACGCCCCCCTGAGACACGGTGCACAGCCTTTTTTGAGCCCATGGGCCAATAAGGTCTAAATAATACAGGAGGGATATATTAATTGAGGTTTATTTCACCTCAGTTGTGGGTAATCAAGATGTGATAATTAGAGTCATCAATCACTCTTTGTTTAATTAGGCTGTCTACAGATTGTTTGTTTGTGTTTTATACCTAAAAACGTTATAGACTAATAAAATTACATTATTGTTGTATTTGCCTAAACAATGTGATATGCAATTATATGGCACTGTTGTTATACCCAGGCTGCTACTGGAGGTGACATTTTAAATTATTAGGAGAATGTCTATGATGTTTTGTTCTAATTCAATGATATTTCAACTTTGGTTCCATAAGTATTTTTGGACGTTCTCCTATTCATAAGTATTTGTAGGTAAGTGTTGTTTTGGCACATCTACACAGCTTTCTCTGAACACACAAATATTCTGTCGATTTCAGTTCTTGACCATCTTATACTAGCTAATAATCAGTTTACACAAGCTAGCAGCCAACTATCATGTTTTAAAACATCTCTACTGCACTAGCATAAGCTGTATTTCAGAGACATATTTTTTTGTCTGAGAATTTCAGAGCTTATGGTAGGTATGTCTTGAAACATTTTACTAAAAATTAATTTCTCTATAGAAATTTTTTCCACCAGAAGCCTATGGTTGAGATCTATAGTGCTCTGCAATCACCATTCCAGTATTGGAATGCCTGTCTAACATTGACCTTGTGTTTAATTTGTCTTCCTGGCCTTTAGAAGTAGTTTCCACCCGGCCCACCTGATGCACACACCCTCTTATCTAGCCACCCCATTTCATCTGAGCATGCAGATGGAAAGTGTCAGTGAAAAAAAAATTGATTACTGTTCAGGAGATTGTACCTTTAGCCTTCAGACCATCTCTGATACCAGCCTTGAAAGACATTTACCACATCAGTCTATCTCCGGTTCCCTAATAGCATTGCTAGGTAGGAATTCCTTTCACAGTCAGGAAAGATCATTTCGCATGGAAATCATTTCATTGTGCTTGGGTGATTCGAGGGAGGTTTATTAGTCATGCACCGAATGGGAGGAAAAAAAATGCTGCTAATGAGTCTGGCGCAACTTTCATCACCCTCACATATTGTGGCAGCCATGACACACGAGCTTGGGCTAATTCATGGCTGTGTGCTTTATCTTCTACTGGCCATTTCCAGTTTGAAAGAGCCAGAGCAGAGAGTTCTTGACAGCACTTCTTAAAGATATCCTATGCAGTAGGTGAGTCGTGTTTATAACCTTGAATATTTGAAAACTTCAAAATGACTTCTGAAGACCTTCTTGAAATGAATTTTAGGTCTTCTTACATGTGCAAGTTATGCTTGTTTATATAGATCTGGATAGATGGGCTCCTGATATATCACATTTTGTGGCCCAGTGGAGCAATTTTCCTTGAGCTACAACTGAAGTCGTTGTGACAACCACTGAGAAATATGCAAAACAAACCATTGAGACGGTTCAAGCAGAATGGCCCTTTTAACATTTTTTTCTATAGCAAGTTTATCCATTCATTGAACATGGCAGTTAAGTGCAGAACCCAGACCACTGTTAAAATGCTGTTGCACTGTAATAACATTTCATGTGAATTGACATGAAATCTATTCCTGGCTACTAGTTGCTATATTTTTATACTAATAAGTAACTTCAAATAAAACAACTACTTTTATCCCACAATGCAATATTTATGTTTTATCTTTACATTATTTTGGCCAAATTGTTTATGTTGCAGAAAACCTAGCGACATGGGGGGGGGGAGGGGAGTTAGGACAATTCTAAGGGCCCACGCCCTTTAGGGGCCCCCAGAGATCTGCTTTATTAGTAAGAACACTACTAGGGGGGCCCAACCTCATATTTTGTCATAGGGCCCAACATTGCAAGCGGCACCCGTGTGTGAATACTGCATATATATACCGTATATGTAATATCTTATTTAATTGAATAGGCATGAGAATCAGACTTCCATTGAAAGGTAGACAGAATTGAACGGCTCTTTAATTAGATTTCAAAGACTTGGAGAGAGGAGATAAACAGCATGTTTAATCCTGCTGGGAGGTCTATGTAATCTTGAAGAGCTGTTGGTCCTAGTGGAACAAGCAGAAACGTGTCACAGGGAAGCAGCAAAGGAGTGACAGTCCCTGGGGAGCCACACGCCCAACCAGGGCCATTCACCAGCTATCTGACATGGACAGTCTGTCATAGACGTCCTTCTGCACAAACGCCTGGCTCTGCAGACTACAGCTGGGCCTGCCTGTCTGTCTGGAAACATAATGTTTGAAAGTTCCCCCTCCACAGAGAGCTCAGCTGGTGCACTGAGATGATCTAGGAAGATGTACGGTGACATTTCCTCTTACCAAACTTACACGAGAAAAAGATAGGTCTGACAGCTAAAAGCTCAGCCGTGTGCCGATTTCCATAAATGATTTTCATCTTGCTATTTTATTTGATGAATGCTGAGAGGCAGTTGAGCTGAGACCAATTACACTCCACAAAATCTTTGGAGGCAGAAAAGTTAATTGAACCAAAAAAAGAGAGAACTTGGAAAGTCATTAATAGACACGCAGGCTTTTGATTAGTGCATTGAAGTGCTGTAGCAGAAGAAACTAGGACCCTCATTAACTATCTCAAAGAGGAAGAAAGGAAAAACTGAAGGATGGCTTACCTTTGTTTGTATTTTCAAGATTTTGTTGAATTGATTCTTGGTTGGCTTGTTTTTGGTGACGGGTGTGTGTTCAAGGCTGGATGGATGGCTCTCAGTATGGGAGGCCAGCTTTTGCTTCAGGCTTTGCTCCTCAGCTGATCGATAAGATCTGTCAGGAGTGTTTGTTCCACACAGTACATTCTGTTTTCAATATACTGTCTGCTTATATAAACGACTTGTTTTTAAAGGAAGTGATTACCAGTTAATTCCCAGTTTTGTTGTTCATTTGTTGTATATGCTTCAACCTTTTGAGAAGTTCTTGGTCCTACCAAGAGGTTTTGAACAAATATGGCTGTTTCAAAACGTGGTGAGCTGTTCCTAACCTGTATGACTTTCGTCTGCAGAACACAAAAGATATATTTTGAAGCATGTCTAAGCTGTTAACCAATAAGATCCGAGAACATCTACGGTTGTTATTGATGTTATTGACTTTTGTCATACATGATTTGTGTTCTGAGTTCTGCGAGTGGATCAATGACTTTTGTTGACTGGTTTCGCACATGCATGTCTGTTTCGTGTGATAGTATTGCTTCAGAAGGCTTGGAATATACTGCTATTAAATAAAATAAAAATTACCCCAAAATTATTCAAAGTATCTTATTTTGTGTTCCAATGAAGAAAGTCTATCATGAGTTAGGAACAGCATGAGTGTGAGAATCAGGACAGAATTATATTTGGCTTAACTATTCTTTTAACCAGTGGATTTGTAACAATACTGCTACCCACCCAAGCCCTAAAATAAACATGGCAATAACCATCATCCGGCTGCAAATGCCAATGGTGGAACCCTTGGGCACACGTTGGCAATTACCCTTATCTAAACTACCATGAAACAGAATAAACAATAAGTGGCACCTCAGAGCCATTGTATGTGTTTGTTCTTAGTGGTGCCCTCTGTTCTGAATGCAGGTTTGTATTTTATTCATAAGATCAGTCTTGGGATAAAAGGGGAATGCAGCAATATTGTTTGCAATCACAGCTGAAATAATAGAGCAATTATTTGAAGAGATTATCACCACTGACCTAGTCTCAAGCACATAGGGCGAACAATCCACATATACAGTTAATAAGTGAACAAAGTGAACATTCTATCTCTGAAAGAGCAGAAATAACTTTCTTTTGAAGGGCTTTGTCTTTTGTTTATACACCTTGTCTTTGAATGGTCACCTTTGCTGTGGGAAATTTTTGTTTTTTTTAAATAATTGGTTTGTTAATTGGTAAGTTGTTATGGGCTACAAAAAACAAACATATAATGTGAAACATGTTCAAAAAAGGCTTACATTAGAAGGCAGTTCATTGCAAAGAAATTAATTTTGTGAATGGGAAATTTTATAATTTGCAATTAGTTTTTATTTTTGTATCAAGATAATGTTAGTTTAGATGTTTTTTTATTGTTCCTAGAAATGGAGAAGCCATATGGGTCGTTTTCTCAAAGGTATTTTCACTTTGGAATATCTGGGAATCACAGAACTTCTAAGAACCTTGGAATCAGATTTATATTCTCATTTCATATTCTCACTTTAATGTTGTTTATTTCACCTTTTATGGATTTAATTTCAAATGGGAGAGCAATAAAATGGTGAGTGGTGGGGTTGTTGGTGGGTGGGTAGGTGTTGATTAGGGGTTTGGAATGAAGAATCTCAGAGCAAAAAAGGAGAATATTGAGATAAGAAGCAGAGCATGGAAGGGTTGAGGATAGCAAAGCCATATGTTAGTACGTGGTGTCACTGCATTTCTGAGCATTAGAAATGTGTGATTTTGTTATGTATATTTATTTGTAATAATGCCAAACCCTTTTAAACAACTGATGATTTCAGAAGGTGCAAACCATGTAGTTTGTTGATTATATATAAATTAGTAGTACAAT
>JAZGTJ010015867.1:0-13073 GCA_036877575.1 Botia almorhae | reverse complement strand
CGTACCAGGCTTTTCATTGGTCCGGTAAGATGAGATAGTTTTATTGGCTACTGAAATGCCGGTCAGTGGTTGAAATATTAATTCAGTACCCCGTAACGAATTGTGATTTTAAAAATAACGAAGTAAATTACATAGCTTAATTTGTACTCAAGTACAAGTAAAATTACAGACTTAAAATTATACTCATGAAATACCCCAAAAATGTACTTTATTACAGTAACGTGAGTAGTTGTAATTTATTACCTCCACCACTGGTTATCACTTATATATGGAAGTATATATATGTGGAAGTATATATATATATATATATATAGTCATTCATTCGAAGAAGCGCTTTACAGGCGCGCTGATTTTCCCGCCGCACGCGTCATAATTGCGTCATTTCTGCTTCCCGTCGACTTCTCGACGTGCTGCACGTGTCTTCGGTCTCACCTGCGGCCAGCTCTTCTACAATCCAGTAAATGTACGCCAGTTTGTCTTTAAACGCGCTATTATTGTACTTAATAGCTCAATATTTTAGCATTGCGAGTTGATTAGTGATTAAGAGAAAGGTAATTAGTTCTGTTAAGTAATTGCATAACAATTAGGACGCTGGTTACTACTGTGGTGCTGTAATACTGTCCTGGTTTAATTAATTCCATCTGATCTGCAGAGAAACATGCTTTTATTTTTTTTAACAGATTCATCCTTTTCTTGGCATTTTTGTTGGTTTGTCATGATCAGTTTGTTTGAAACATGGTTGAACTCTAACAGTAAATCTCAACGACCGATTTGAATTGCAATTAGATCGCTTAACATGTTAATTTTCTTAAGGTGATAAGTTAAATGAGGTAGTAAATGAAGTTTAATTGGGAGAATAATTGTGAGTGTCGTGTGCCTTCAGCTCATCTCCACTGAAGGTCATGGATGACTGGGAGGAGGATCAGGTAATACACTCATCGCAATCCATCCATCAAACACGTGATTCATTAATGTGGTTTTATCACCTCAGTTCATAAGGAAATGATCGTTTAGATGTAGGTAAATGTTGAAAGATATTAAAACGCCTAACGTGGATTAATTCATGAAGACAATTATATAAAAAGCCCAAATTTGGTATACAACAGATTAATGTACAATGCGCAGACACACAGATGATCCCAGAATATGAACTCGAGTCGTTTCATTACACGTTAGGCGTTTTCTATATAAAGCTTTTCTGTTGTGTGAAACGCATTAAGTGAAATTAAACGCCTTGCGTTTATATTGTGGGATCATCTGTGACTGTCGAGCGTGAGAATGCGCAGTGTGTCGTAAATCATGGTAAGGCATAATGCTGTCTGGCTTGTTCGAGCAGTGTGATCTCCATGCCAGAGCGCGGGACAGTTACTCATTACAACAACACACCTATTGCTACTTGAATATTAAGTTAATTGAACAAATGTACTTCGATATATTTAGGTTTATAACAGGTCTGGTTCTCAGTGTTGATGAACAGAAATTGTAGTTTGTCAGTAAAGCTGATTTTCTTCCATTAAGTCAGCGGCCTCTGTAATCTTATAACATGTGCTTGATACTCAAAACGTGTGGTGACATTTGTATAGTTTTCACATAAGTGGAAATGAAATAGCAAATTGACTTTGCGACCGATCTGGTTAAGTTTTAGCTGTTAGTTCAGCCCAGATACCACGTAGAATTACAGTCCCAACACTGGCCCAAAAGATGCTTGCCAGGCCCATGCCAGAAACAGACCAAAACTGAGTCCCTGTCTTTTCCATGTCACCAGAGTTCTGATATAACTGCCCCATGTCAGTGCCATAAGTCCCCAGATGTCAGGCAGAAAAGATGACATCTGGGGATTATGGCTATATTAAATCTTTTTTATTTCAGGTTCATATGAGAACATTCTTGAAACTCAATATTTCAAAAGCATACAAAATGTTTAGCCAGAAAACTAATTCTTAAAGATGTCATAAATGGTCATATACCATATTCAAAAAAGTATTGGGTTACCCTAAAATACAGTTACAACAGATTAACACTTTATGAATGGTGCAGAATATTTATACTGAACGCCATCATCAGTCACGAGATATAAAAGAACCAGTAAGATTTTAAGTTAACTATCCAAAATGGCTTTTGAAAAACAAAAAATTTGGCCCAGCCCGATTCCTCACACCTCAGGTTTAAAGAAGGTTTCTGAAACGGTAGATGGCTGTGAAAGGTGCAAGTAGAGGGTGGAGGGGCTTGACTGAAGTACATACTAAGCCATTGGTTTTCAGTGGTGCTCCTGGGGACCCACAGCTCTGCATACTTTGTATGACTCTTAACAGCGCTGATTCAGATAATCCGCTTCATGAGTTAAAATCAGTGTCAGATAAGAGACGTGCTGATTGAAAAACACTTCCAGACTGTAACGGTGAGCAGTTGTTTCCATCAACACCTGCACTGCTTTGGGACATGACATGCTTGTAAAACATTTTAATATCAATGAAGCACTCTCTCATTAAGCAGCAACACTTTACATAAGACTTAAACCAGAGTATATTTGTCACATACTGTATATATGATGTACCTCAGGAGATGAATGTTTTCAAACGAGGTTCTTTCACTCAGGAATTACTCTATCTTTAACTTTAAAATGTCTGTATTTAACACATACTAACACAACATTAATACAACTATGGTGCATATTTCTGCAAGTATATTCCATAAACAACTCCAATATAAATTAAACTAAACTATAAATCAACACGTGACTGCAGCACACTGTGCTGGGAAACAAGTGTGTATAGTATAATAATGGACAGTATGATGGAGGCCTATGGCTGGTTTACTGGAGGATTTGTAAGTCACTGTTCTATGTTAAACTGCTTTGAAATATTGTATTGCAAAGAAACACAACAAAACACTAAATTGAGTGAAGTAGCTCCTCATAAAAATACAGAAACCGTTTTTAATGTCTTTCTAAAACAACGCCTACAAGCTCCGCCCCTAAAATTCATCAATCCACCATACGAGCCTTTGACAGGAGAATTCACTCGTACACTAGAGTTACTCCAAGTATGATTATTATGAAGTTAAAAAGTGAATCTATTGTTCTGTAGCATTGCTGTGCCATAAACCTGTCCTCACAGCTAACACAACAGTGATATTGGTATATTGTTACACCCCTACAGTAAAATAAAGAAGCTTGAACACACAGTATGATCATGGGATAAACTCCCAAGCAAGCTAATGTTTAGTCTTTGTTTACAATAGTTCTGACAACTATCTGTTGTAGCATTGAGTGTTAGCACTTGCTGCTCAGACTAAAATCTGTTGTAACAAATTGTTTTTGATAAATTGGATGACGAGGTGCTGCTGAAAGGTCACGTCAGCTAAAAATAAGGGCGCTGTGTGATGTTTGAATACTTTTTGTAGAGTTGATATCACGCAGTTGTGTTGTCATGATAGATCATTGTCTCTTACTAAAATTATTACCTTATTCATATACTGTCTTTTAAAGAGAGACAATTATGGAATTGTAAGGTAATATTCAGTGACAGATGTGGTGATGTGAATTTGTTTGTCCTTCTGCAGAGCCCTGTTGTATCCTGCAACACGAGTTTTGGTAGGTCACTCTTTTTGTAACTGCTCAATTTCACAAATTACCACAAAATAATTTACAGGTGGCAAAGTTAAAAATTGTTCTGAATGGATGGCATGTTACTAAAGCTTTCTTGCTTTTTTTAAACCTGTAATATTCTCTTAATCTGTAGCTGCACAATCAAGCTATAATACAGCTGGTTTCCTGTAAAGGATAATTCCAGCTACAAGTCACAACTGTTTGTCATTGTCACTGTTGATTCACTGACTGGGTGTTTTTGTTTTTGTCAGAGGCTTGTTGCACAAAGGCAGTTTCAGTGGCCACTCAAGTAAATCTGAGTTTCAGCAAGCTGTTGTTTAAGGGACAATGTGTGTGTTTTCAGCTGTGTTTTTCAACATTGCAACGTGTACAAATGTTTGCAGCAGTTATGATTTATGGTTAGATTACCCATATTCATGTGACGCGTGTATTTTATTTTAATAAAATTGTTTATAAATGTACTTATTTAAACGTTTCTTGTTGCTCTGTGTAGCCACACTACACAACACACTACAATAGTTGCAGTCCCGGACTGTCATGTTCTTTCTGCTTGTACAGCGCTTGCTGTGTTCTAGTTTTTGCCAAAGAAACTTGTATTTCCTACCCAGAGGTGTCAACCAATCATGCATGTAACACTAACAGCAGCAGCAGGTCAGAGGTCAGGTGCTCCTTTACACAAGTAGACTTGTGTAAGAACAGGTGTCAAGTAAGAATAGCATCATGTGACCATTAGATAACTGCTAGTTAGAAAGCAGCAGCTGTGTTTTCATGTCAGATGCATTAGCCATTAAAAGTCCCTCTGTGTCTGCCACAGGTCTGAACTTCAGCGGCGGTTCTGGAGGATTCAAGAGCAGCTTTCCAGGTTCATCTAGATGTTTAATTCACTTTCCTAGAAGAAGTGTTCAGTGTTAACAATGTTGTTTTTCTGCAGGAAGTGCAGAAAATCAAAATGGAGAAGATGAAGGTTGGTTTTCTTTTGGATTTCTTATCTGTACCTGTAACCTGTCTTTAATGTAACAAACATGTTAATTAAGTTTGCAAGTCTGCATGTCCAATAGGTGTGATTTCTGAAGAGTCATTCTGTGTGTTTGTAGATGAGTGCTCCTCTTGGAGGAAACCTGCTGGTGATGGGTTTAGAGGCAGAGGTCAGTAGATGAGCACACAGCCAGAATGATCTTTTTATTGGAACCAGCAGCTACAGCACAGAAATGCTTATGATAAATCTGATGCTCTGTGGCTACATGGGTTAGCGGTAACCCTTCATCTGTCTATTGAGCGTAATGTCAGGACGCAGAGAGTGATGAATAGACTGATGCTCCACAGAATAACACCACAACCGTTATGAGCTCCATTATGAACGTGTCTTCTGTTGACATGAAGGGCTGTTTTGAATGATGTAATGTGCTGTTGATGACTGAGGCAGAAAAGTCTTGTTTTGAACCCTGAGTAAGATCATTGAACCAGGGCAAGTTCTCTGAAAACACTTCTTCAGATAAATTGAAATCTTGCACAGAATATTTTAGGAATAAAAGAAAATAAGACTGACGTACTGAAAGTGTATTGATTTAAAGTGGGTTAAATTTCATTTTATTTATGTAGGGCTTTTTACATTGCTTCAATATCATGTAACATTGCTTCAAAGCAGCTTTACATATAAAAAAGAACAATAAAACAGAACAAATGTCAGACATGTTAATGGTATTATTGCAAATAGTGTGTGAGATGTATAAGACTAATTAGGTGTTTTAGGTTTCTAGTACGTTTCTGAATAAAGGGTTGACTGGACCGATAAAACACAAGAGAGACGGCATATAGTAGATGATATGTTATGGGACGGGATTTGCAATAGTACCATGAACCACACACAACATGCAGAAGTAGAATCCATCAGTCAGAATCAGTAGAGTTCAGTCAGATTTCCTGAAGGCAAGGCGCTTGTTCTGCTCATTCCGCTCATGTTCACCTGTATGTTGTGAATCATGTGTCTAGTGTTTAAGATGTCTACAGACTCTGTGTCTACAGGAGGCAGAGGAGGATCTCGAGGAGGAGGAAGAGGAAGATTCAAAAGTCCCTTTAAATCAGGTGATGTTAAGGTCATTTCCAACACAGGTAACATGTTGGTGATGACCATTACAGTGGATGGATGTTTCAGATTCAGTGATTTTTAAATAGGTGGTGACTGGGGTCTTGCACATTTTTCTTTGCTTTGTTTTAGCATTGGGGGCAGCAGTTGCTTGCATAGTGAGCAAAATGATTTCTTTGATTAGTAAACTTGTCACAACACCTACAAGATTATAATGTTAGATCTTTACATGAATGTTTATTCTTCTAAATGAAAAACAATGAACTGGAGCAATGTGATCTGGGATCAGCTCCGGTGCGCGTGTCAGAGCTGTGATGCCCTGCAGACGTGTGCGGCGTAAATCACCTGCGCTTAAACGTACACAGACAAGAACGGTGTGTTTCTGCTCTCACCTAAAAACTGGCAGATGAGAGTATAATGAATGATCTGTGGGTTTTTAAGCTGAAAATTCAGACACATTCTGGGGACATAAGAAACTAATATTACACCTTGTAAAAAAAGCTGAAATGAATCCATATTTTAAGCGTCAAAATGAACTTGAAATTAACTTTCATTTTGTTTGTCTTCCAGATGTTGATGAAAACGGCAACAGTGAGGGTAATATTAACTAACATTGGTAGTGTACATGTAAGTCTTAAATTTCATAAACTCTCTGTATGTTTGTTGCAGGTTTTAAAGGAGAAGGTCGAGGAGGACGAGGTCATGGTGGTTTCCACAATGGTTGGAGAAATTTAGTTTTCCTAAATCTAAATAATGTTAAGACATTAAGTTTAGGCAAAACATACAGTCTTGGCAAACTCTGATATTGTCTGCGAACGGTGCTCTTCAGGTGGAGAAGGTGATGGAGGGGGAAGAGGTTTTGGACGAGGAGGTGAAACACTTGCTTATATGAGTCATGCCAAATGTGTGTCACTGAAGTTTGAGTTCAACTTTATTTGCACTGTGTAGGTTTTAGAGGACGGGACGAGGAAGTGTTTTCCAAAGGTAAGCGACAGCATTTATAGTAACTGCTATATGATTATTTTCTGCTCTTTATTAACTAGTTGTCTTTTTCATTAATTGATTCTCCTCGACAGCAGATAAAGTGGATAAAGGTGATGGACAGGAAAGTGCTGGTGGGTTGTTTTTACTCATTGTCAGTGTGGTGAGGTTTATAGTGACCTTGTCTTATGTCCAAATGATGCAACTTCCTGTTTCCTTGTCTTGAAGGACCCAAGGTTGTTTATGTGCCTCCACCCCCTCCAGAAGAGGAGAGCTCAATATTTGCACATTACGCCACAGGCATCAATTTTGACAAGTATGACGACATCCTTGTGGATGTGAGTGGCAGCAATCCTCCAGAGGCTATCATGGTGAGTTAGTGAATGTTAAGTTCAGTGTTACAGGACGCTGTGGGGACGCTGTGGCAACAGTGTTAGCTTTATACTGCACTGTAATACTTCTCCTCCTGTGAGGAACTGCTTTCATTCTGTTGGTAAATGCAAATTCAGTTTTTAGAAAAATAATCTTAAACATCTTTAGATTTTTTAAATAAACCTGATTTTGCCATGAGCGTAACCATAGAAGCTGGCATGTCATTAAAAGAAAACGCAGATGACATCAAGAGATTTGCCAGGCAGATCAATGGTTTTTCACAACATGATTTTGCTCTGCACTAGTTGTGTAATATTAAAATATGCAGTAGTCTTTCAAATATTAAGCCAAAAACACCTGACTGACCGTGTGTGTGTTAATGCAGTTAATGCTTATTGTCTTATCAGGTTACGCTTGTTATATAAGGATTGAGTCCACTTCACTGTAACATTAATCCTGCTCTTAATGGTTTAGGCTGTTTTAGAATATTTAAAAGATAAACAACTTAATACTTTATCCTACAGAGCATTAAACTTTTCACTGCTGTAAACCAAAAACATGAAGCTTTTAAAGAGGGAAAATAGGATTTTAAACTGGGGTCAAAACCTACATTTGCTGCCCCTACTCTTCATGCCACTCTGCCAGCTGTTAAATTGTCTACTGTTAGTGTACATAGACCCTCCCATAATGAAATGTTATTAAATGTGTTGAGCAGTTGTGTTGTTTTACGCAACACACACACACAATAGATCAAGTTTGTGCCACTGTGAAAAGTACTATATGAATGTTGTGTATATTTAAGCAGCTGTACAAATGAAAATGGAATTTAATTTTCTCTCAGAAAAGAGTAAAAAATATGAAAAGGAAGATTAAAATTATAAGACAATGCCAATTAATAGGGATGTATGATATATCGGTATCAGCTGATGAATGCTATTTTTTTTCTGCTATCGGTATCAACCCTTTAAGAAAATTCAGCTACACCTCCATGACAGTCAAGTTCGCTTGTGCATTTGCAGCCTTTTGTGCAATTGTAATATTGTGTTTATTTGATGTTTGTCTGGTTTATCTGAGATTTAGAATGTGTTTGGTTAATAGAGCGCTTCAGTTTGCTGGTGATCATCTTCAGCTCAAACAGCAGCGCACAGCATTAATAACTGTGATTGGAAATGTCATGTATATAAGATTCTAATGAGAATTTTATAAGTTGTGAATTCTTTGGGTTTATTTGCCGTGTTTCAGCACGTTGTGAAGAGCCAAGAGCGCATCCATGAGTTACACATCTGACTAGCGCATAAGTTTAAGATGAATGAATAAGGCATTTATGTAACTTGTGCAATTCCATCTTAAGTTATGCAAGGTACATAATGTATTATGTTTATGTTCTATAAATATCTGATTCTCATATAGTCTGATTAAACGGATATAACAAGTGCTTCAGTTTACCGGCGTTCATTCAGCTGTTTAGCAACAGCACACGCAGCCCAAACAGCAATGCTGCTATTTAAAACAGCGGTATGAATTTGTTACTTTTATAAAATCATTGGTGAATTTTTAAAAACCACCACTTTTATATTTCTCATTTTCGTCAACAATGTGGTTTAGTAATTAAAATCATGTCATTATTTTCCGAGGCTATGGCGCATTGCATTTTGATTCTTTACTTGTCCAGTGACTTGTTTGCATTATGCATTATTTTATTTATTTGTAAGACTATGAAATTTGGTAATGGGAAAGTAAAATTATTTCTAAAACGTTTCTAAACTAGACTGCTTGTGTTGAAGTGTTTGGGATGTTGCTTTTAATGAGATCTTTTTTCTAATCAGGCTCTTAAAGGTACATAAGTTGGACATAGATTTATCGGCCAGCATATCGGCTTTTAAAAATGGTTATTGTAACGGCCAAAATTTTCATATCGGTGCATCCCTAACAATTAATACAATTAACAAATCGTTGCTATAAGCTAATGTCAGCAGTCTCCCAGTAAGCAAGCCAACAGGGCGACAGTGGCAAGGAACCAAAACTGTAAAACCAAAAGGAACCCAAAATGATGTATAAATAAAGGGAAAAAAACCTTGTGAGGTTTAGCAGGGAGGGCCAGTTCTCCTCTGGCATGCTAAAGCTGCAGTCCATAACTACAATTAGTTTAAAGGCTTGAATTAAATGTAAACATTTATATCGGTTTGAACTATGGGTCCAATTTCATGACATTATGGGAAGAGATAAATGAGGGATGCTCAGAGCACGCTGCAGTAACAAACCGGAAACCAGCACAATACACTTGTATATGGCTCATCCATGTGTAATTTACTCTGCTGCTGTTGTAGTACAAGTCACAAGTCTGTTGGCAGTAAGTGACATGAGTGAAACCTGAGTAATCCTCATCATGATTGTCCTGTCCCAGCATGCTTTGTCATCTCACGTGGCACTGTGAAATTGCAGGATTATTTTCTCTTCAATAAACATTGCCAGTGGCCTTGTCTGTAATTGCTGCTTTTAAAGAGAGACTTTCATTAAGCAGAGGGTTCATTCTTTCAAGGGTTCATCAAGAACTCCTTCAGTGGCCCAAATGTAAACAGTGCTACCAAGTAAAAGGTTCATTTTTAGTTAAGAGCTCATGTCAGACACACTGTCTCCGCTTTCTGTTTCTTCTCCCAGATGTTTGAGGAAGCAGGACTTTGTGAAACACTGAGCAGGAATGTGTCAAAGTCCGGATATGTGAAGCCCACTCCTGTCCAGAAACATGGAATCCCCATCATTTCTGCTGGAAGAGATCTGATGGCCTGTGCCCAGACCGGATCAGGAAAAACGGTTCCCATGTCTCTTATTAGACACGCACTGCAGAACACGACAGTTAAAATATTGTATCAGTGCTTTTTATTTCCAACTATAAAAGTCAATGGTGCCCTGAAATGTTTTAAAACTAAACAAAACAAAATGTCAGTACTTCAAAACGCTAGAATAAATCATTGATCCGTCAGTGTCTCATATGCGTGTCAGTACTTCAAAACACTAGAATAAATCATTGATCCGTCAGTGTCTCATATGGGTGTCAGTACTTCAAAACACTAGAATAAATCATTGATCCGTCAGTGTCTCATATGAGTGTCAGTACTTCAAAACACTAGAATAAATCAGTGATCCGTCAGTGTCTCATATGCGTGTCAGTACTTCAAAACACTAGAATAAATCATTGATCCGTCAGTGTCTCATATGAGTGTCAGTACTTCAAAACGCTAGAATAAATCATTGATCTGTCAGTGTCTCATATGGGTGTCAGTACTTCAAAACGCTAGAATAAATCATTGATCCGTCAGTGTCTCATATGGGTGTCAGTACTTTTTCAAACTTATTGTGAGGTAGATTTAGGCTGAAAGAGGGGGTTTATAACCCTTTAACTGTAATCATCCAGATGAGTTGTTTTTTTATCAGTAACTGTTATGTTTGTGATGGCAATCACTAAGTGGCGTTAATATATAAGTATATATCTTCTGTGGAAGGCACAGGACTATAATGTGTTAATCCAGTTGATAAAATGTCATGCTCGCCTGTCAGACTGTGTTCTTGTGTCTTTGAAGTACACGCTGAGGCTGAAATCATAAGATCCCGCTCTCCCCTCAGTTACTGATGCTACTGTTTGCTGTGATTTCTCCAGGCCGCCTTCCTCCTGCCCATCCTACAGCAGCTCATGTCAGATGGAGTGGCTGCCAGCAAGTTCAGCGAGGTTCAGGAACCTGAGGCTGTAATTGTGGCTCCTACCAGAGAGCTGATCAACCAGATCTATCTGGAGGCCAGAAAGTTTGCATACGGGTACATGACATTACACTAGTGCAGTCTTGATTAATCCAGTTTACAAGTGGGGGAGGGGTTATACTTGTTTTAACTTACTGTACAATCTTCATTGCCAGATAATTTACTGCTCGGTGCGAGTTAGAAAATAATGGACTCACAAGTAGACTTACAGTAAGATTGCAGCTTACTGTAAGTAAGAAACTGTAAGAAACCACGTTATCAAAGCAGCAGTTTGGACTACTGATGGAGAGGCTTCAGAAGCTAATAATCTTTTACTTGCAATGACGTGACAACTTGTAGGCTAGTATGGGTAGTGTGTTCTTGATCTGGATTGTATTTACAGCTTCTGTAAGTACGCTGACTCTTGATACTTGAAATTAGCTTCTCATGGTGTTAAACGTGCTTATCCTTTGGCCAAGTAAATTGGTCAGTGTAGAAGAAAACTTGAAATATAAACATCTGTATACTGAACCACCTATAATTTCCCTAAACAGAGTCCAGATGTCAGAAAGATCAATCTATGAACATGAGGAAATACACATGCGTTACACACAACAGGACATATGTTTTTGAGAGACACATTTTGTAGAAATGTAGCTCATTAAAATGCACAAACCAGAAAACTGTTATACCCAATGAATGGAGAAGGGTGGGCTCTTTATGCAACATGAAAACGTTCATTTATGAGAATAAGAGTTACAGACGTGATAGCAGCTTTAATGTGTGCTGATCTAAATGTATAACATTATATATAACAGCTTTTGCTGTTTGTTTGCAGTGTGTCAGCTGAGTAATACTGTGATGATGGCCTGTGATTGGCTGTCCTGCAATGAAAGAAATTCTATGGAAACAATGAGTGTTAGCTCAGTAATGTGTCAGATGAGACTGTGTGGATGGGTGATAATGAAGAGTCTTGATATACTGTGAATCATGAGCTTCAGAACCAGAATTCATATTCATTCCTTCCATTGACTCGAGGGAGAACTGCCTCTTAACATGAGAAATATCAGGTTTCATTTTAGGTTTAATGTATTTATAGCTGCTCATGACAGTTGGTAGTGAAGCAGCCGTGTCATTTGACTGTATGATTAACTTAACGTCCCTCAGGCTGAAGATTGTATGTGAATGTGTGAGTACACAGCAGTGATGGTTCTTCTCAATCTGAAGGACTTGTGTGCGTCCTGTGGTGGTCTATGGGGGTATAAACACTGGCTACACTATACGGGAGGTGTTAAAAGGCTGCAACGTTTTATGTGGGACCCCTGGAAGATTGCTCGACATTATTGGTCGTGGAAAGGCAAGTCAATTATTGTACTGTATCAAATCTTTCATCATAAATAGTCTGTATAGCATAGCTTTATTCATGTTATTGTTGGTTATTTGAAAGATAACCCAAATATTTTGCTGGGGCAGTAGCTGTGAATGTTGGGATGTTGCTATACGTTTTGTTTATGCCCGTCTCAGGTTGGCTTGAGTAAGCTTCGGTATCTGGTTCTGGATGAGGCAGACAGAATGCTGGACATGGGCTTTGAGCCAGACATGCGCAAGCTGGTGGGATCTCCAGGAATGCCTTCAAAAGAAGAGAGACAGACCCTGATGTTCAGCGCCACCTACCCTGAAGATATTCAGAGGTCTGACGCAGAAGAACCGTGTGTCCGTGGTTTTGAATTCATTCAAAACTTTTTTCCACAGAGATGTTGCTTTTCCATAAAACTGTTCATCTAACTTAATAGCAGCTTAATGTTGTTTAGATTGACAAGATAAAAAGCAGCTTTAAAATATTTAAGTCTTCTGCCGCCATATGATGGTTTTGTAAGAAAGACATGCAAGTCAGGTCATCATCAGAGGTCTCACTCAGATGCAGCACTCGAAGACTCACTGTGAGGTTTGATGACGGTGAATGGTAATGGTACTTTGGTAATTGATGGTCATTTACAATGAATTGGCAGTGCTGGTATTAAAACTTAAACTTGTGTCTGATGTCATGGGTTGATGAGGTCATTGTAACATCAAACATGACTGATTTTTAACACATTTGTTTTCCATGTGAGGTTTGTGCTCACAGAAATTTACTGAATCGTAACAATACAGTTTTCTTTAGCTGTTCACACTGGCACGTTTTTGGTGATTGTCTTTTCAATTAGCCAATTACCAGTTCATTTTTATAGCGCTTTGCACTATTTATCTATAGGGTTTTAATTAGATTGTTATATGTAGCACTATTAATTAAAATGTCTT
>JAZGTJ010015866.1:0-13074 GCA_036877575.1 Botia almorhae | reverse complement strand
ACACACACACACATATAGAAACACGTACAAACACACATGCTGTCATTCAAGACACCAGTGCCCGATTCAGCAGGAGTTGACAGTCTCCATGTCTCTCCCTATGCATGCACAGAAACACGTAACAGGATCTGCTGCTGTAAAGTTACTAAATGCAATGGTGTGCATTACAAACAAATCTGCAGCCATGTTCCCAAATTACTGTATAATTCTTTATTTAAAACATGCTGGAAAAGGACAATTGTAAATAATTAAAATAATAATCACGGATTTGAGAGTAAGAGGAAAAAGTTAGAGGTGCGACTGACTTTGTGGAGGTACGTTTGAGTCGCTCTGTGTCACTCTCTCTTTGTTTCTTGCCTTGTGTGGAAAGCAGGTTCTCTTTCAGCGTGGACTCCCATGCATTTAGCCAACTGGCTTCTTTGGCTTTCACATTCAACACTATGGAAAAAGATACATGCTGAGTTAAAGACCAATGAGGTTGATGCAGCATTTAAAGAGGGAATGTGGAGGCCAAAAGTGGACACTGAAAATCTGGGATTCAAAGATTAATGTAAAAATAAAAATAAACTAAACTCAAGTTTTACAATTCTGGCCAAAAAGCTTATGCTAAATGCTAGGACATAAAATGAATACAAAATCTTCACATTTCTATAGTTTTCTAACATTTCTAAAATAGTTTTTCCAGACCACAAATTAAATGCAAGTAAATTTGTGACAATGTATTGCCTTGCTTCTGCTAAAGCATATAAGATACTCTTTGAACTATCACGACAGGATAACACGAATCATCTGGTTATGCGAAGTTGACGCCAACTTTGCCAGCTCATGTGCACATCCCAAACACTAAAGAATTCTGAACTTCATTTTTAGTTTAAATTTTCATTCAGAAGTGGTCTCAGGCTTTTAAACATCACTGTAAGATGGTTAAAGAAGAATGACTCATGGCTGCCTGAGGGAATAAAGGAGTAACATACTGAAGTGTTGTATCTTTAGAGAAGGCCGTCCTTGGATGACCCTCTTGATGAAGATATGCAGGTGAGAGATGATGATGAAGGGCGGGGCGAGGCAGGGCCGGGAGTGATACTCCACGATCAGGTTATAACGCTGAAACTTCCAGTACACATCACTGTGCTCCTGGACCTTATTAAATGTGTAACTGTAGACACATAACATCAACACACCATAAAACTGAGTGCTGCAATGGAACTCCTTCAGCTGTGACTATATTTACAATACAGCATTCATCAAGTAGATTCATTAAGTATATATTACCTGAACATGGCAATAAGCAAGTTCACCAGCAGAATGTTGGTGACCAGCAAATAGACGGACAGCAGAAAAAGGACCAGCCAATTAGCATCAGACTGCGGGCAGGGCTCCGCCCCCGCATGGATAAGAGTGGCGTTGTCAGTGCATTCTTTCTCAGCTCGCTTGTCAGCTAGAGTCAAAGAATAATGTCATTACACAATCAATAAAACAAGTTACTATATGACTATGACATTGACACACACACACCATCAATTTCATCCAGTGGTATCTGCCCATATATGTGCATGTATGGCCTGTAGAACACTCGTCGAGTTATCCAACCAGGACGGGAATCGTAGGAGTATAGCAGCGCCTGATTGGCTACTCCATAAGCCATAAGCCACACCCCCAGGAAGAACAGGAAGAAGAACACATCTTTCACCTGAGGAATAACCAAATGAAAACTCATATATGCACAGTTTACATTTTAAGGCAATTTTAAATGTTCGGTGTCACTTTCTCACCATTTT
The DNA here is from genome assembly GCA_036877575.1 of Botia almorhae. Lineage (NCBI taxonomy): Eukaryota > Metazoa > Chordata > Actinopteri > Cypriniformes > Botiidae > Botia > Botia almorhae. The sequence goes on along the minus strand of JAZGTJ010015866.1, from coordinate 11,296 downwards.
GCCAACGATGATGATTTTGGGTCCAAGCTGTTTATTCACGGCAAATATATGAATGAGTCGGAGAGTGAACACCATATAGTCTAGACACAGAATGGCACGACCATAATCATACGACCATGGAAACATCCTGTAACACAAACACACATGCAGTAACCAGTACAGTCACACACACACACTGACAAACATTTTCAGGGGGAATTTCACAAAACAAACACACACCTGCAGAGAAGCCCAAGAGTAAAGAGTGAGATGGCTGTGATGTCACACTTGTTCCAGATGTCTTGGATGTACAGCTTCATCCTCCGAAGTACAGTGGTGGATCCTACAAAGAAAGACTGAGCAGACAACCAAAACTTAGCGATTGAACGAGTATGTCAGAATATGTGTTGACACAACGGACAGTTTTCCTACCTGTCGAATTTCCTCACAGACCAGAGTAAAAACCCAGAAATACAACACAAACTCCATAGGGGCGGGTCCTTTTGGAGGCGGAGGCTTGAAGTCAACCAATAGGACGTAAGCAAACAGGAACAGGAAGAGGAAGTACATCAACACGTTGCCTAGAAACGACGTGACCGGCGCAAACCAGAACTGCCGCCAACGATTTACCACGTACGGTCGTTTCTGGGGGCCAGCCTTTGACCCAGCTGTATAAAACCATAAAAATATAAACAACCAAAAGCAGTTCTAATTTTAACAAAATGTCTAAAACCTGCCAATTAGACACACCTTCAGGGTTTCCTCGTAAAACGCTATATTCCTCAATATCTTCCTCTCTGTGAAGCACACGTGTGATACTTTGTTATGCATATCATCTCTTATATAGTGAAAGTGTTTATGATGCTGTGAAAGAATGAATTACGTGTTTAAGACTTCAGCCAAGTATTCCACTCCATCCTGACTGTCAAACTCTTTCCCCTGATGATACTCCTCTGGCTTGTCTTCTGTCTCCTGCTCTCTGAGAGATCGAAGGACAAAGACTCTTTAAAAACTCCAGCAAAAGACCCTGAAGCTGTCAGCTAGGCCAAAAACATCAGGTACTGACCTGAAACTGATGAGCTTGGTATATATGAAGGGTGGCAGAAAAAACGACAGAACCAATTTCCACACCTCTGTACCGCTGTCCATGTCCCCCCACCAAATCTGGGACAATAAAGTCTAGCCAAGGCAAACATAGAGACCTATATCAGCATAATTAGGCAATATGGATGCCCCAACAGATAAATGACAAAACACATTCAGAAGAACATAAGCATCGCAGAAGCGCCTTTAAGGAAGTTTCCGCACACGGCAGCCATTTTGCACCGTCTTCGGGCAGCTATTTCAGTCACACAAGAGCAAATCCTATCTACTTGAATGGGGGAAGACACTCAAGGCTTTAGACTAAGGTCAAAATGAAAGTTTATATGGGCTAAGGTCAAAATAAAACTATATATGCGCTAATGTCACAATTAAACAATGTATTTCTGCCCAACTTTTAAACAACTGCACCATTAATTCTGTTCCTTAAGCTCAAATTGCACAATAAAATCAAGTTTTACTGATCGCTTCAGATACCACGTAAACACAAAGGCTGTAAATTACTTCGCAACACTCTGTACAGAGCCCCTCCCTCACCGAATGTTACTGTTTAGCATTTGACAATTGACTTTCTACTTTCTACTAGTAGGCGGGACTATGTTTGCTAGAGTGGCCATATTGAGCATTTATAGTATTAGTATCATTCACCGTAACAGACCTGCGACATCTTGTTAATTCTATAATCATCGCGTCGCTAACCTGCACACCATCATGGCTGAAGAAGAGGCGGGCGTCAGCGGTTGTGGCCATCTGCAGACAGGTGGCCCCGCCCCACACAGGCGACTGCCTGATGAGGAGCTTAAAGGAGAGGCTTTCATTGCTCTGGTAACACTCACTGAACACATCTGGAAAGAAAGCAATGAGAGAACACACATCACCTGACAAACAGCGTTTAATGATCAGTAATCATGTTTAATGACTGACTACCAAACAACTGAAACAAGCACTTCTTTCATTCCAATCCGTTCACACCCACCATGTGCCAGATTCTCAAACGTCTGAGCCAGTTCCTTCATGGTCAGTTTGGTCTCCGTCTCCGTCTCCAACTTGGAGAGCTCTCTTAATATCTTACACCCAGCAAGAGCACTCAGCACCGACTCCCCCGCCTCACATTGAGAAAGAGATACAGAAACACTTTCAAATAAATGTATCAAAACATTCTTCTGGAACACAGACTTATGCTAAGTCATACACAGTAAAAGAATGATAAATATCTCTACCATTTCCCAGAAGTAGATGGACATTTCTTTCCGATTCTGCAGAACGGCCCAAATGAAAAGATTGATCCAGGGAAACGCACAGCGCTGCTGTCGGTAAGGACTCTCCCCCAGCAGCAAGTTATTTACATGCTAAGAAGTGGAGACAGAAACTCTTGCTATGAACTCAACATCATTATCTAGAGTTTATTATCATGAGCACTTCAAGTCAAATCAATACACCAATGCCAGCATCTCTGAGCACTGAAACTGGCCGTTACCTTCATTGCTTTTTTTGAGGTCACTCCTTGATCTAGTCCGAGAGGGTCATAGTAAAATGGCTGACAAACATCTTCCATGATGTCAGATAACACCCGTGAAACCTAAAAGATGAAGAGATCTTAAATTTAATCTATAGGTTTTATCTGCTGTATTTGTAAGGTACTTAATAACCCAGCTAAAAATGTTAGGTTGTAAAAACATTTCCTTAACGTTTCCATTAAGTAACAAAAATGGTAATAAGGCTATTTTGAAAATTCTAGAATAGTTCAAAACATTCGATTTTTTAAATGTTATTGCTTGGTTAAAAGAATTTGCAATTTAAAAAAAAAATTTAGAAACATTTTTCCTTTTTTTAATTGTAACATTTTTAAAACATTCTACTAACTACTTAAGAAAAATGTTTTAGATATATGATATATAATGTTAAAGAAATGTTCTACTAATGTTACTGCAAGAATGATTTTGATAACTTTGAGAGAACTTTTTGAGAATGTTAGCCAAAATTCTGAGAACATTCCCTGTTACGAAATAATGATTCCAGGTAACATCTGGTGTTTACCTCATATAGGGTGAGGTCTTGTGCAGCAGGAGGGATGGAGCTGCTGACGGGGTGCTTAAAAGATGAATTCTCATGAGGTGGAAAAGGTAATTTGGTTTGAGAAGCAGCTAAGTCCACCCGCTCCTGTAGCCTTCTCTGGAGGAACGAGTAGACCAGAGCGCAGTCAGACAGCGAGCTGTACAGACCTTCTAAACGATGATATGTCAGATAGTCCAGAATGTTCAGCCCGCTCTCTACGAACAGACGAACAAACTGGGGTTTGTCGTTCACCAGGGCATCTGTCATTGATTCCTCCAGGTCTTCATACTGACCAAGAAGAAAAACAGAGAAAAACTGAATGTTAATAAACAGACAAATTTACTAGATTTACACTGAAAAACATGAAACAATTTTACTAGCACTACCAATGGTATTCTCAGCAATGGGTGAACATGACTTGTGCACATGTAACATAATTGTTCTCATTAGGACACTGTTATTACTCGTACCCTCCACAGGATGTCGCTGTTGAAAAGTTCACTCTTGGCAATGTCGACTCTATTCCAGGCCACGGCCAGCTTCAGCTCTTCAGTGTACTCACTAGCATCATGAGAGTCTCTTTTAGCAGCTGAACACACACACACACACACAAAGTCACAGAATAAACATGTTGAGCTCTTAAAGCAGAATTCCTCGGCAGGTGATGAAAGCTCACCTCTTACAAGAGCTTTAAGAATGATTGTGTCAAAGTCATCTCGCCCTTCCTGGTCTCCATGAAACACAGTGATCAGATCTTTGTTTTGACAGATACTGAGTGCCTGTATAATAACCACAAAGAAAACATAAAGGAAATATCTTTCTTCTACCTGTTGTCTTTATTTAATCTCTGATAGTCTGGCTTTATATTCACCTGATCCACAAGCTTATCCAGTTCAATCTCAAAAGGAAACTGCTTTTTGATTTTCTCTCTCACTCGGTCTTTGAGCTCAGCACTATTGCTGTTTCTGGCTTCTTTGTCGGCAGACGGTAAGGTGGGACTCACGGGTGGAGTCATGGGTGTACTGACGTCCCGCAGTATTCCTGCTATCAGGTCTGCTGCTGGGCCCGACCCTGCCAGCACCAGCCATGGAGTAGCATTTTTCAGAGATAAATCCACCCTCTGGAGAGAGATGACATTTTTACAATAACATTACAATTACATTTTCAGTCTGTAACACATTATTGTCATTTCAAACAGTGTAGCGCTCATGTGTGTAATGACCTCCAGCATTGCAGCATTTCCTGCAATCAGCACGCACAAAACAGGAATCTCAATGCTTCCACTTCCTGTTGAGGGCATGAAAACAAAAGATTTTTTGAATTAAATTTATAATATAGCAAATTTCTCCTATTACATTGGTGCCCTAGGGCAGCACGTCCCTCACTTCATTTCTTTCAGAACTGCAATCTCTATCTTCTCCACTAGAGGTCAGTGCGGCCTCACTATTTCTCTGGCATTTTCTTTTCGGTTTTTTCACACAGGGCAATTCTGAACCCTGTTTCATGTAGTTTAATGTTTCACTGTATTTCCGCTTTACCCTTTGAGTAATTAATCCTGTGTTTTCAAGATTTGGGTTAATGGTGTTATTGGCATGTTGATAAAGGTAATAAGATTGATTGGGACAAGCAGTCTTGTTTTTGCCTGAACAATACAAAAGCAAAAGCTTTTCCTCAGTTAGTACTGCTACGGTACATTTTATGGTATTATTTATAGGTATTATTGCAATTTTTTAATGTATGTACGCAAGCTAAAAAGGCATGTCTGGATTAATATAATGTATTCTATATATTTTCTATTATTTGTTTTTTCTTTATTTCTATACTGTATTTCCTGTACTGTCTGTACTAATATGTAAAAAGCAGTTTAGAAATAAATTTGAATTGAATTTAAATGTAACAGTGCACTATTGTTCAGCTTCCTTTTTCTTCCTCATGCTCACTGTTTATCTCTCATGTTTTTGAGTATTAATTAAAGGAAGTACATAGTTCCAGTTGTCTGTTGTTAGTTTCTGTGCTTCCTGTCACAGTCTTTAATGAAGGTGCTCAAATGTGCTGTTGTGCTGTATTTACTGTGCTGTATTTGTGTGTGACATTGTTTTTGGCTTTTAGTCTCTCTCTCACCCCAGATGCCTGTGCGCTGATGGGATATGAAGTCCTCCAGGTTGGCTCTGAACACTGTCTCACACCCTCTGTGGCCAACACTTCCATCATCCACTAAGAGAAAGGCCTGGTGGTTATTATCCAGGCAGCTGGATTCACGTGGCATGTTCTGAGCATAGTACCGAGCCGGAAAACTGCCCTTGTAACAGTAACAGTTGAAGCAGTAACAGTTTTATGGCATCCTACAACAGTCAAAACCACCATTCAGCTTCTTGTGTAATATACTGTAACTTCTGATTATGACTAAGGGGGCACCACTTGAATGCTACTGTATGCTTTTTGCTGCATGTTATCTACTGCATTGACATTCATAAATTTGTAGGCGTGGCTTACATGCTCAAATCATTTTTTAATACTAATACGCATATTGTTGGAATCTTTATTAGTCTCTGCTTACAATGCAAGTGGCAACAAAACTTCACCTAGATTTTGTAACTATATTTCTTATGTGTGCGCTGGGAGTGCCTATAACTGTTCATAATAACAACACAATTCTAGTTTTAGTACCTGTGGGTTTACGAGTTGGTGACGTTGGTGAATCAAGCCCCAGGGCGCGACACCCACAGCTATTACTTTGGCCTGGGAGAGAGATGAAGCTGTTGCACAATGGTCTCTTACGGCCTCACCTACACAGCGACTAACTCCCTCCTTCAGACCTGCCGTCATGATCCAAGCCCCTGGAAAAGGAGTAAAAACACCCCAACACACAATCAGTGTCACTAACATCATTAGTGACAAACATAAAGTGTGACATAACCCATCATACAATTACATTTCTGGATTCAAACTGGATTACCAGGATATACACAAAGACTCAATCGTGTCTGTGAGGCAACACTGTAAACACAAACACAAGGAATTCTTCTTTTGAGTTACACGTGCTGTGTTCGTCTTAAACTGACCCTTGCGTGACATCTGTCTAGGCCTTAATTACTGGGTACGTGAAAACGGATATCAGCAGTTAAAACTCATCTCTGTAACAATACCTGTCCTACCTGTCATACAGTAGGATAATGTGAGTCACAGTATTATGTGTGGATGCTTTAAACTGAATGTTTGAAGATTAAATTGCTTGGTCCTACATACAATTGTGAGACTTTTTATATTCACCTGCATTGAAAATTAGAAATTAAACAATTACTTAGTTTTTTTTAGTTGTGTTATTTAACCACTTCTTTATTTAGTTTGATTTTAGTTTCATGTTAAAGCTGCAATACGTAACTTTTGCCTCTCCACCGCTATCTCCGTTTAAAAGATAAAACTGTAGGGAACTTGCTGAGGTACAAGGTACTACTGCTGCACCATGTACAGTATTTGGACATGTGATATTGTAGCCGGATTTTCTACTTTCTGTTTACAGATAGACACTTCCCACGAAATCAGACCCGACAGCTCAAATTAAAATCATTATTATAAGCTTACCATTGCGAATCAAGGTATGGTAAGGAGATTGTGTTGAATACTGATCTGTCATGTACTTGTTTTGTAGTTTTGTTCATTTTTATGCGAAAAAATACAGACTGCAGCTTTAATTACTTTTTATTACTTAATTTCAGTTTACAAAGGTGTTTTTACCCAGTTTATTTCCAGTATAAAAAATAAACTAGTTTTGAGTATGGAGGCAGGGGGTTCAGTACACAGGACATCAGAAAAGTAAGAAGGTAACATTAGAGGCACAACTGAGATAAAGACACAAAACGGGGAGGCCAGAGATTATTGTACCTGTGCTCTGTGCGGCCCTGACGAGGCCCTGTCTGATCACCTCTCTTACCGAGGCCTTTGGCTTCTCCTTTCCTTCTCCCCCCACCACTGACACCACAAGATTAGGTACCGGCAGGCCCCACTGAGCAGTCATCAGGGAGTACACATGGTCAGGAGGTGTGTCATGTGACAGGCGCAGAAACTTGGTGAGAAAACAAAAAGAATGACACATACAGTAAATCCACAAATGTGAATTGAGTATGTAGCACAACAGAAAAGGTTTTAGTATGAGTGGGATGTTATTCATTCTAAAACCTGTAAAGGTACAAAGGCATGCTGATGGACATATTCCTTACATGTACAAACATGCAATGTGTATCTTGTCCCTTACAAAATACATGTAGGAGGGGATTTTGTACCCAAAAAGGCAAGGAATCTGTCTTAGGTAATACACAGTGCCCAACTAAATTGTAAACAAATCAAAGTCATGAGTTTGAGTCCCAGGAACACATATACTGATGTGTATCTCAATCGTGCTGAATGTTGCTTTAGATAAAAGTATCTAAGAAATGTGAAACTTAAAAATACATTTTGTGATCAGAAATAACTAAGATTTATTAATGCATGTAAAATACAAGTTGACAATGAAATGGGCTTCCATACCACCATAGACTTTTGCATTCTCAAATGTAATTAAAGTAATAATGTCAGATAGAGTTTTGCAGGAAGTAGATCATATTCTGGCTTAGAGTAACTATAATTGTGTGCACCTGAGCAGGTGTAAAAGAAATGAGAAACCCACTGGACTGTGTCTGCGTCCAGCTCCAGCAAACTCCAGCTCTCCGTAGGCATCCGTGGGGTATTCAGAGGTGTGTTGCAAACTATCCCACTTTGTGCTCGAACAATCGTCTGTCGCCACGCTGGCGTGAAGTTCCCGTGCTCCACCACACTGACACAACGGCTCGTTACTAGCAGTGGAAGACATACAAAATGATTCAGTACTGTCAGTACAGGTTCATGTGGATTCCGAACTCTCAGTGTGAACATAAAGATTGAGTGGAGAATAATTCTCTCCCATCATACAATTAAGAGCTTCTTTATGTACATTCAATTCAATTCACATTTATTTTCAGAGCTATTTTTACAATACATATTGTTTCAAAAGCTGCTTTACAGAAATGCAACAGAATGTACATTGCCAAAACATTTTTATTTGTATTTGTTATTTGTACTGATTTAAGATTTGCAAACGTTTGTTAGATCAGAGTTCGCTGTTGGATAATATTGTGTATGTATAATGTGTTCTGTACATGTATACGTTCACTGTTTCTTTAACATCAATATCGCTTAAAGTAAAAACGATTGTACAACCAAGCCTGCGGTGTGCTACCATCAATTCAGCAAATGAGGAAGTTTAAAGCATAGCTGAAATTCAATTCCCAAAGGCCACATATAATGTACACCTCCAGACTGTATATTATCATTTGAATGAATGAATTAAAACAGCACCGCCCACAACCCTGTTGTGAACCAAGCCCATTTACATTGACTATAACATTGGAAAGGTGAATAAAGACAGAAAAACAATACTGCGTTGACAAATGACAGGCTGTTGGCCTTTATTCCAGCATAGTGGCGTGTTTGTTGACCCACCCTCCATTACCAAATCAGAGACCATAAAGCTATGATCATATTACAAGCGTCTGAAAGTCTGTTTCAGATGTCTGAGTGTGAAAGGCGTGAACAGACTTCAGGATACGCTAGTTAATGTGAATGCATGAGGTAACCGGCTGTTGTACCTAGAGGAGTCCTCCATATAGGTGGTGCACACTCTCTTTTTTATCATCTTTGGGATCCAGCTCTGTAACACAGAAGTTACACAGCAAAGCATGAGTCAGAGTTTCACAAGCAGGTCCGGTTTTCATTCACAGTCAGTGACCGAGGAGAAAAACTAAAACAACTGTACTTGAATAACAAAAGCAGTACCAATACAATCAGGAAATTAAAGTCTTGCTTAACGTCTTAAGGGAGTACAATAAAGCTTTCTAAAATACAATAAGTCTGTAAATGTTGTTGTTTATGATGAAATTACAGTTTTAATGCTGGCTACAGGCACTGCATGTGACAGAACAACAAAATAATGAGTGCGCTGTCATAACTATTAACAAGTCATAACATTCTCATATCGCCCTTATCTGACACACTCAGTCCATGGACTTTTCTATAAAACAAATTAATGATTTATATGAATATGTTAAACAGGTGAGACACACAAAAATGTGCAGTGGCACACAAGACCCTCTCTTACAGAACCTTAAAGTTATTAGCTGTCACTGAGTACACATTGCACAATATGCTAGCTTTGAAAACTGTAAAAAAAACTTGCAACATAGTTATAGTTTTAGTATCATTCTTGTGCTGCTATAAATTCTGAAAGAGCTTGTCAATCATTTAATTTGCCTTAGTATCTTTAAATTAATCTCAGAATGAAACCAACCCCATTCATAAGGTCATAATATTAGACTGTAATAAATATGTATGGAATAACTGAAAGGCTTGGGAAATATAAGCTTTCCCATTCAAGTTCTTTTACGTGGCAGTTAAACATCCCCTCCCTATATCTTTTGTTGCCTTCCAATGGTGAGACAACAATGAATTGTAGTATGGAAAAATTGAAGGGCTTGGGAAATAAAGCTTTGTCATTTCTTATACGTGGCAGTTAAACATTATTTTCCAAAATCCCTTGTTAGTGTCTAACAGGTAAAACGTCCCATACAGTGATCTGGCGTATGGCCGTGTACAAACATACAGTTTTTTGAAAAAAGGTTTTAATGTGTGCACATATGTGTGTTTACAAGTGCATTCTTGTACAGTTATATCATATTTTATATCTCCGAAACGAACATGTGTTATACATGCATTTTTGTAAGTAACCTCTCGTCCTAATATCATTGTATGTATTTGAGCTTATGACGTTTATTATTAATGGCAACAACGCTTTTCCACCTGTGTATCTTACGGTCACCTGACTTTTTAAAAAAAACAGCAACGGGTACATCTTACTAGAACTGTTTGGTTGACAAAGCATTAAAAATAAACTGTAATTTGTCGTCACGCTACTTTATTACTTCAGATGATATAAATAACAGTTTGGAGTTTAATTTACTCAAAATAATAATGTTTAAAACAGACCTGATCTTTTTCCGACTTTCTCTCTCCTCCACCTTCATTCTCCTTCTCCATTTTCTTCAATTCAATTTTTCTTATTTCAATTTTCTTCATTTCTAGCCTTTGCGCGTCTCGCAATTCTAGTTAAATAAAGTTAAATTATTCTTCAGATGAGATCCATGTATATTTTGTTTTAATGCTAGTTTGCCATTAACCGTATTCCCGGGATATTAAACGCAACTTTCAACACCGGAGCAGAATTATTAAAGCTCCACCCACACTCCTACGTCAGGCGCTCACCTCCAGGATGCATTCCAGCACGAGTTTACAATGGCCTTTCAAGATAACAGGTAGTTGAAGTACAGCCAAACACGTGGGGGCTGTAAGGGCAAGTAATACAAAAACATGCACACAGAGAAGATAAGATTTCTTTGTTTTTAAACTACACGATTAGCTGCCAATATAAATATTTAAATTGATTATTGATTTGATTCCAAGTTGACCCTGTTGTGTAGACTAGACACATAGACTTTACAAATCGAACAACAAAACTTTGCATTCAACTTTAATATTTTGTTATTTATATTAGTGAATAGGTTCTGATGGTTGTGAGAAGTTTCCAATAGAACTCACGAGAAGTTTGCACCTCTTTCAGGTCTCTGCCTGTTTTCTAAAAATCTGTCAGCATTAAGTTATTTCTGCGTGTCCAGTTATACTGGTTTGATTGAAGTTACAAATCCCAAGGAAGTTAATAATGGTTGAGGTGTTTAGTTGCTACCTGTCGTTTGTTTTAAACCAAGAGTTTGTTGTACCTGACATGTAGTCTAGTCACTTAATTCTGGATAACTTTCGCAAAGACTTTAATATCAGGATATTTAACATCTATAATGTAGAGATTTTAACATATTTAACATTAGATAATTAAAATAAATTATAAACCGGTTGTCAGATCGAGTATTTCAAACAGTTAACCTACATTATTATGCAATAGGAATGGAGAATGGTGAACCTGTTTCAAAAGTTTACTCCTCACCTGATTCCAAAGCTTTAACCCCCAAGCTATACATACTTTTGAACAATTGACTGAAAATATCTCACATAACAGAAAAGGCCAAAATACGCCATAAAAAAA
>JAZGTJ010015865.1:0-13074 GCA_036877575.1 Botia almorhae | reverse complement strand
TAAAACTATTTTAATAGTTTACTTTGTGATTGCTATTAGGAAGCGAGGAGACTTTAAACCAGCATAACAAAAAATCTCTCCGGAACAAATCGCCTGTCTTTAAGTACGGTATTCACCCTCAGGACATGTCAAACCCACGTGCTGTTGTATTTCTGTGAAACACATGCCATGCTCTCTGAGGTGCCTTCAAGATGGAATAAATTCTGTGAATTATTTTGAATATTTCCATCTTCCTTCTGTATTATTCTTCTCTCATCTATCATCTTCGGTTCTCTGACACAAGCTGTTCGGATAATTTCGTCAAAACTGCGCGTCTAGCCGCGATACGGCTCGTTCGCGTGACTCCGACCATCTCGGTTATCACGCTCGCAGTTGCTCCTTTGTTTGCGCTAAGAAGTGTTGACTCATTATCTCCTGCATGCAAAGTATGAAGGCAGTGGTTGGAAACGGACAGCGGCAGGAAGAATGGTTGCCTGGGGCTGCTATCGGCGCTTCTAAAGCTCCTTGTGCTTTTACGACCCTGTGAAGCCGACCATTCTTCATCATTATCAGTGGTTGTTAAGAGGCAAGCTCATCTGTATGCTTCTCGTTCGGCGCGTGGCTTGCTCACACAGCATGCATTGACATTCTAGTCCAAGTGTGGCTCAACTACAAAAAGCAGCCCAGTGCTACGAGACCAACACCATGCGCCCATAGATTTCAGACCTTTCGAAATGCATTCTTTGTTTTCGCCCAGGGGTCACGACATGAGGAATCAAACTTCGAGTTCTTTGGATCATTAATACTTGCTGAAATTTTCATATCTTAAAATGTCCTCCTCATCAATAGGGGAAGCATTATTGTATTCGCTCTCCGAAAAAAAAAACTGTGCAATGCCTGGATTTGTTTTTCTTTTTTTGTATGATCTGCCCCAGAGCAAGATAACGACGGTTGTTGGGCTCCATCCACGGTCGTTCAGTCACAGAGAAACAGATACAGTCTTCGCCTGACAGAACAACATCACAGCAACATCCTCTTTGTTTAATATTAATCCACAACGACAACACGCAGCAGGCTGAGGAGAATACTTTGGAGAAGCGAGTGTATCTGAAGGCCTTCTTAGACTCACAGTACGATTGCAATAGTAATAAGATGCCAGTCAAACGCTGTGCTGTTCCTCACTGTAAAAACCGAACGGATTTGCAAATTTAAGACATTAGCCAATCATACGCGTTAACAATTACACTCAGATCTATTTTTTTTAATCACAGGACTAAAAACAGGGTGGTAAAGAGGCATAAATTACTTCTTTCGTGATTTACGAATGCTTTATGGCCCAAAAGCTTTAGTAGTATTATAAATACACCTCAGGGAACAAAATAAAATAAAAAACATCATGTCATGACCCCTTTAAGAAACCTGCCGTGTTCAAGCTCTACTATTATGCCGCGTTGTTTGTTTATTACGTAAGTAATAATGATTTAAGTAATAATGATTCACGGTATACTGTGTTTCACGGTATACTGGACCAGCCAAGCTGTGGCACGCGCAGACAGTGCCCACTCAGCTTGAAAGTGGTAAAATGGTACTCTGGTCTGATTACAGACAGAAGCAATTTGACTGTTAAGCCCTTTAAAGCCGGAGTCTGTGGTGCTGTTTTCATCCAATCATTATAAATGATTTATTGCCCAACAGACAGGCTGTGCTGTAAAGCACAACTATAACCACTTATTTCCTACTCCAGAAGCTGGCATGACGCATGTTCTAGACAGCAGGCTTTCTCCAAAGGTAGCGACTCAGCAAAATGACGTCAACCAGAACCGAGTCTTACTTCCTTTTTTAAGCTGTCTGCTGTTACTTAATGTTGCTAAGGGCCTAACATGAACTAATTATATGGTAATGAAGCTGTCAGAGCAAAACTTCACAACCGCCCCAAAATTCCTTGGCCTTATATGACAATATATCAAAGCAGATGACATCTATTTAAAAGGAAGATAGCAGGAATGCTTTTCAGGTAAAACATTTCACTAGAAGATCATTTGGTAGCTGGTTATTAACAACATATATTTTTAAGTATTTGGTTGGGTTGTACAAACTTTTGCACTGCTAACGCAATGCTGTACTAATCGAGTTACAGGAACGGCTATCAATTTTTTGGGGTCACTGTTTATACAAGTTTTGTTTTGCAAGATAGAAGCAAACATTATTTTCTCCTTTCACTATTTTCACTGTCGTCATGTGAGTTTGGGAACTTGCTGTGTGTGTGTGTGTGTGTATGTGTGGGTGTGTGTGTGTGTGTGTGTGTACTGAAAGGCTGTAGAATGCACACTGTGCCGTCTCTGATTGATAGAGTGTAAGGTGGAGCAGCCTGTTCGGCGACACCCATCTAACAGATTCATGAGTCAATCGCATGTCCGCAAATAACTCTGGCCCGCAGCATTTCTGCAGGAAAAAACGCCCGCAGGAGGTGACACCCTGCACAGGATGAAATAAAGGCAGGCCCGCCCTGCAGACAGAAATCCCATGAGCCCTGTCGGAGCTGCCATTGTGCTCTTTTAAAGGTGAATTTAAAGCCTGACCCCTGGAACAGTAAAGGTTAAGTAGAATCCGCTGTGAGGCCATATACCATGTGTTGTATGTGTGTGTGGGGGGGGTACGATGCCTGGTGTCATAACACCTCCCCCCTCCCCACCCCGCTCTCCATTCCTTCTCATATGAAATACACTCAGCTTTTCCTCTAGTCAAGGGAGGGGGAAAAATCACACCACATCAATATCGAACGGAGGGAAGATTGTATTTTAAAATTTAATTTACTGGAGCAGAATGAGGTGAAAACGTGTCGGCCGGCTTTCGCTGACCCGATAAGCGGGTGGCAGCCTCGTCGGTGGAATGAGGTCACCCTGCGATGGGCGGGGCAGACGGAGGGGCGTGGCCTGTACGTGATCTGAGGCAGTGCCTCTTGAAAGTCTTCTCAGATTTGATTAGTTCTCCTCCGCCAAACGAGCAAGCGCACCGCTTCAGATATAAATGTGGAAGATGGGTAAACGGGGTCATATCACGAGGAATCTTATTTTTCCTGATACCACCAAACTGTAACATTCAAAAGAACATCTTCCTTTTCAAAGGGAGAATACATTTGAACACATAACCACTGACATTTTCACATTAAATAACAAAGCAATAGGTGTCGATAGTCATCCGTCCAATCACAGCGAGGTAGATGGAGGAAGTAGGATAGGTGCTGTCATTCCATTCAACGCCAGAACAAACTAACAGTATGAACAGAATGTGGGAAAGTTTGTCAAATCTTGTGTTATTTCTGGCTGTGTGTAGCATGTGCCTCTCCGCACGTCCTTCCTGAAGAATCCCACTGTTCGATGCGAGCAGCTGAAGGTTACTTTTAACGAGATCCTTGATCATTTCTGTATCATCTCCGTTTGAGTGGCACATTTCAACATTGTTTTGTGAACTTGTCACAATGTCGAGCAGGCTTTGCAGACGCTGTTATTGAAGGCTGGGGCAGTTAATCTTAAAGGGATAGTGCACCCGAAAATAAAAGCTTGTCTATCATTTACTCGCCCTTCATTCACAACCTCAATTATTTTATCTTTTGAGGATATTTTGATAGATATTTTGAGAAATGTCTTGGCGGTTTTGTGTCCATACAGTGGAGGTCAATGGGTGCCACTGTTGTTTGGTTATCAACATACCTCAAATATCTTATATAATGTATAATGTTATATAATGTTCCTCACAGGCAAAAAAATGATAAGTTTGGAATGACATGAGGGTGAGTACATGAGGGAAGATTTGTAATTTTTGGGTGAACGGTCCCTTTAAAGACACAGCTACAAAAAATCTGCATGTTTAATTCTAGGGGTCAAAAAGAGGTTGGGAAACGGTTATAGAAAACTAAATTAAAAATCAATTACATAAGCTTTAAAATTATAAGTGGACCCCAGAGGAATAAATTCAATATATGACAGCAGTAAAGTTACTGGGACATTAGGAAATATAGAAATATATAATCTAGTGGAGGATTTCATTGTATTTTTAAATCCACAGCATGGTAGGAGTATGTGACACGTGTGAGCTGGATTTATGAGGAGGGATGGAGAGAACTTTGATCTCCTGCTCACAGGAAGGCAGGTGTACTTCCCAACCAGACAGGTTCTGTCACCCAGCGTATCTGCCCTTTTCAGCATTCAGACACACACCGGCACATGGACGTCCTAATGGAGGAATCAGGATTCTGGGTGCGAGGGTTCGAGGTACACCATTGGTCATCATTTCCAGACAGCATGAGTCGCAGCTTAGAAGTGAATGGCTAAAATAAAGACAGCTCCCCCAGTGAGTCCTCCTCACCGGGCGCAACCACACACCTTTCAAAATGTCGAGCAGCTATTTTCCGTGACGGCTTTACGGTACGTGGCTCGGGCTCGTATATTTCCTCCGCAGTAAGAAGCGCTGGTGCCTATTGGCACAAGGCTGCAAATAAACACTGTATATTGTGACCTCCTGACTTTATGTCCTGCTTCATTCAACGGCCTGATAAATAAAATATTTGATTTAGCTTTACTACTTCTGGTTAAGGGATTCGGTCCCCTGAATCAAATCCCACTTCTGCTGGGGCTAAAAGCCGTCATAGCTGAGCCCGTAGGAAGCCTCTAAGTAGGGTGACGGTTTCCCAACATATTATTTATAGCCGTGTTTGCTCAGACTCTGCGTCCTGCACACGTGGAAGAGAGGAAAAAAAGCCAGACTCGCTCCCAAAGTGCGCGCTGAATGTCAGAGACCGTCTTTGAATTTTAATTCCCCATGTTCCTCCAGAGCTCCTCATGAGCTCCTCGAACTTTTCTCACTGATTTCTCCTTAAAGGGGCAGTGCAGCATTAAATGACATAAAATAAAGGAGCCGGCTTTGAAAATGTCAGACTTGCTATTTTTCCGTAATCCTGTTTGTGTTGTTGTTTTGTTCCGTAGAGCGCATGGAATTGGTTTATTGTGTTGTCATGCTGAGAGCAAGGCCGTAGTCAATACAAATGAAACAAGGGGCTCTTGGTGGTTTCGGGGGGTATTTTAAAGTATGAACCACCAAGGCTGGCAGTAATTTACACCGACATATTGTTTATATTTACTGTTTGTGCCACCTCCAGAATCACGTGTTTGGTCTGCTGCTAAATTACCTTTATGGTAAATAACAGTGCAGGCGAAAGTGGAAGAACGTGACGTTTAAACAGAAATCGCCTGGATTTCATTGGTCCATCTCACACAACCATCGAACATGTAGCAGAGGCCGACGTGTAGGGGGTTTGTTAGGGGGAGGAGTTTCTGTACTCGCCTGTTGATTGGTTGCAACATGTTTCAGGGTTCAATGACAGCTATAGACAGAAGAGTAACAACATCAGGTCGAGTCTTTGATGAGGGTGCTGGAAGTGAGTAATGGAGACGGATTCCAGGCACTGAACAAGATGCAAAATTTACACAAACATCAATAGCGCATGAGTTGTGAGGAAATAATACTTCAAAGTCAATGCGGCAGATTAGAGGCACAAAACCTGTCACATCGAGTCAAGTGAAGAAAGATCGCTCTGAGTTTTTAGCCTAAAGACTCTCGAGTATCACTTTCAGAGTCACGGCTGTTTCACGGCATTGAATATACCCAGTACTTAGAACCAATGCTAGTACCCTAGAACCCCGACCAAACCTGTACTGTGTGTCTGAACACCTAAAGAATATTGAAGCTGTTTTATATGTAATGAAAACAAATGGGGACTGAAGCTGTAAGTCAACTGCATTCTGTCTAACATTGTCTTTTTGTGTGTTGTGAAAGAGAGTCATGCGGTCACTTTTATATTGGGTGTCTTTAAATACTGTGTACTTAGGTAAAAAGCGTGTGATGCATTGTACTTACTGTATTGTTCTGAGTAGATTTAGGGTTCTGGGTGGGTTTAGAATCAAGAGTGTAACTGTATAAAGACACTTTCAATATAAGTAAAATTTAACAACATGTGTGTACACAACAGATAGGCTGTATTACGTTTTCTAATACATTGAAGTTAAAAGCTTTGAAAAATAGGTTTGAAATCATATATAGTTGTAATAGTTGTAATAAATAGTTGTAATAGTTGAATAAATGATAGCGTGGTTTTTAACGATGTAACACGTAACTGCTGATTTACAGTACGGCTTCGAATCTGCGAGAGATGATACGTTAAATACTTCATACGAGTTTATGTTTTTGTTAGAATTATGTTCGCAAAAGCTTTGGACTAATTCTCAAATTACATTTAAGTGTTCTGTGGTTTTGTGAATTGGCTAGTAATATAAACGGATAAATTAGCGTGCTAATCATGTTCCCTATTTATTTAGTCATAGTTACATCGAAGATTCTCCCCATGATTGTTCAGTTACGATTAACTGATTTAACCAGTTGGCCATCACATGTAGTTAACACAGTAAAAGACTGTTGTTAGACTGTTTTTCAATAACAATAACATGAATAACTCTGGTATATTTTGATTCAAACGTCTTTCTTAAAAACGTCTATGGAGTAATGACTCGCTCCAGGTCAAGGCAAAGGAACCGCAGTGAAGTTTTTGAATGTCTTACGTTTTTCGAATAAATGACTAAAGTCTGAGTCAAAGACAAGTCACTAGTTTTGAGCTCTATCAGTGCAGTGAATAAATGAGGACGCCTAGAAGATGATGCACACTAATCAGGGTGCATGTTTGACTCCAGTGGCGCTAGATGTTTGTCACAACAAACCTCGGTTATTAACCTGGTCTCATCTTACAGTGTTTGTTGGGGTAATGTTGACCTGTTTTCAGTGTGGTAAAATGTCAAACAGACAAGAACAAGCCGTTTTGTTTAACATTCTCCTTCAGAACAAGGTTGTAGCAATTTTGTCCCTCGGAGACAAGAAGCTGTAGTTTTATTTGCAAGAACTGGTCATTAAAGAACAAGCCAGCGATGAAGAGATGAAAAAATGTGAATATCTTTTTACGCATAATAAGCGCATGATGCTTTTTTTAAAGATATGCCCCTAGTAAAATTAACCATAGGTTTACTACAGTTTAAACCAAATAACCATGGTTACTATAGTTAAACAATGGTAACCACAAACTAACCATGGTTTTGCTGTGGCAAACCATGACGTTTGTATTAAAACTGTTGTAAAAAAGGGAATCAATGTACCAAAAAACCTGCTCTACACTTTTACTGTAGTAAACCCACGGTTAATTAATTAAGGGTGATGGCTAACGTAAAGATATACTAAAATGTCAACTAAATAACTTCATGTTACTGTATAGCAGATATAAATAGACCACCCCGCCTCTAAAATGAACTTCACTTAATTTCTCGAACGCTCGACTGTCACGGCCATCAGTGGAACAGCCTGTAGCTTTTCCATTTAAACACAGTCCTGTTCTACACATGTACAATCCTACAGTGTCTCCAATTCAAATATCATTTCATTTCATTTTATGGCTTGTATTGATTGTGTCAGCCCACATAATGTGGTGAAATTTTACATCTTGCTGATACTGCCAACTTTGACTCAAGAAAAGATAAAATGTTGTAGATTTTGTCAATACTGTACCTGTAGCTGCGGCAGAGACTCACTCCACCGCACACTGTTTTGAAGCCCAGCTAACAGAGTAGACATCGTCCAGTGAATATTAAATAAAACCGAGCTCAGGTTTATTGACATCACTGTTTTGTTTTTTCATGTTAAGATAAATATATGCTGATTGATGTGCATGGCATATTTATAGAGTCCCCCCCCCTCTTATTTTGTGGCACAGCCGAACAGCTGTCTCGCAGAACTGTTCATTTATTCAAGTTCTTTTCCCCCGGAATTTGGAAATTCCCAGGCTGTTAATTAAAAACCATGAAAGAGAACACAGTACAACGTGCTGCGTCTGCCAGCCTGCTGTTCCCAGCAGCCCCAGCAGGCATTCGTATTCTCTCTCTCTCTCTCTCTCTCACCGTCTCTCTCTCTCTCACCGTCTCTCTCTCTCTCTCTCTCTCTCTCTCTCTCAGACACCGTCTCTCTCTCTCTACCTTTCTGAGGGAGGTGGGGGGAACAGAATCACAGCACCTAGTCTTGTCTGATGTTCCCAAAGCTTTTGTTTTACATTTCACTATAATACGGCAGACAACCGTAAGGTGACATGTTTGATATATTAATAATTGATCGAATGTATTTGAATGTAATGTCAATTTTAATAACCAGTGTGGGAACAATAAGGTGTTTGTGATGGGATGTTAATCAATCTTGAGTTGTCAAACCAAATATCATACTGTAATTTCTATCATCTTGCCATTTGTGGGTTTGACATTATAAAAATATTATTTGCAGGTGATTACATAGGAAATCGTTTTTTAATTCTTCTTTAATTATGAACTATTGTGAGACAAGCAATTCGTGATTGCATCTTATTGTCTTTGTGGGGAATTTCCTTAGACAATTACTTTTATACTGTACAAACTGTATGTTCTGTCCTGCTACTCTACCCACAAACCTTCATTTTCAAAAAATCATCATTTAGTATGTTTCATAATCCGTTTCCCTCATGGGGACCGCTGTCTGGTCCCCATAATGTAGGTGTGTGTGACTTTCACCATCCTTGTGGGGATATTTGGTTAGCACATTGGTAGATAAACAATAACACACACCCAACATCCTCAGAGACAAACTTATGAAGTGGAAGGTGATGTGTTTTACCCTCCTGGTGTATTTTGACTTTAGTTGTGTCATCTTGTGCTTTAACCAAAGTGTGAAAAGTACAATATATGACACGTTTCCTGTCAAGCTGCTTAAATGCACTCAAAAAGAAAGATCTGCTTTCTCCCTTTTTAAATATGGACATTTGGCCCTGAAATGTCTTTACAAATTGACCATTCAGTGTTGCAGTGAACTTTTTTTATCCCTTTCTTGTGTGTTATATCCCTGTAAGACAATCGTAGCTTTGTGTCAACTATTAAACCCATCGTAACGCTCCGCCTCTGGTTATATTTAGTTAGCGGTTATTATAGTTGTATTTTTAGTTATATACGAGTTGTATTTTTGAGATATAACCTGTAATGCTTTATTTTCTCCTTGGAGAACATTCTTCCACAGACACACCATCACTCTCTATTCACTCAGGCATTTCAAGGCCAAAGTTCCCTGAAACTGTGTCTAGTATGAATCACACAAATACGTGACGTGAACACGCACGCACACACACACACACACACACACACACGATGGCATACATGGTTTATATGGACTCTCCATAGACATAATGGTTTTTATGCTGTACAGACTGGATATTCTATACCCTGACCCTCACAGAAAACGTTTGTCTTTATTTTTAAATGAACAAAAAATCACCATTTTAGTACGTTTTTTTTTAAAGCAATTTAGTTTGAGGACACATGAGTTGTCCCCATAAACCATGTTTACATTGTTATACACATCATACACATTTGTGTCCTTGTAGACCACATATACCAGTACACACACTAAAGCTGATGGCTCACTATTACCTGTGTAGCTACAGGCAGTGGTTACCTAAAGGAGCTGTTTATATCTGATCTAACCCTTATAATGTAACCGGATGTTGTCTGGTTGAGTCACTCATACAGTTTAAAATGATGTACTTGAACAAAACCAGTTAATTGAAATGCAACACAAGTTTACATTACCTGTGTTTAATGCTAGAATAGAATGAGTCTATTTGTAGTAATTTAGTAATTGTAGTTTTGTAATTCACTGCAAAAGATTGAACGCAAGCCTCGGCTGATGACATCGTTTAATAACGCTAGAAATGTCAAAAAGATCCCATTATTTTAAGTCACTTAGACATTTTTGACTGTGTCACACTGACGCTGAATCGAGATGACACGGTTTTGTGTTTAATATCAAAATGTATCATATACAGTAATATAAACGCTTGGTTTAGTCACTGCACCTGACAGTAGCTTTGCTGACATCATAGCAACAGGTTTTGGAGGGAGGATAATTCATTAACATGGCAATCAATCATAACAGATCCGCATTGGCTTGTTTGTTCAGTTTAATTAACGGCATGGCAACACATGATTTGGGTTTTTGAGGACAGTGTGATAATATGTTGATTAACAATGCAATTAACTTTCAAACTGGTTTTTGAACCACAGATAAACTATATACATATTCACTTGTTGTTTTTCACTGACAACATTTTGACCTGTTTTTAGTGCTTTCACTAATGATTTGCTTTACCGCAGTTCAACTGCTGCCAGAGCATGGCGCTAGCAACACCAGGGTCGAGGGTTCGACTCCCGAAGAATGCACGTACTGATAAAATGTAAGCCTTGAATGCACTCTGAATCGCTGTGGATTAAATCTATCAAATGCATAACTGTAAGCGCAGTGTTTATGCCTGATAGAGGCCTTTTTAGCAGGTTAGCACATTGACACACAAAGGAAATGAATAAGAAATATGCGCAACATGTCTGCTTTTAATCTTCGAACCACAGGCAGTGAAATATGTCTCGAAATGACACGCAGTAAAATAAACACTGACTGGAAACGTTTCACGCTAATACGCCTAGCTGCTGTCATTACCGGAGCTGTTGACAAAGCAGCGGGCTTGTTGCGGTTTGTCACAACTCAGACCTTTAAACAAAAAATAGAATAGCACAACGGTCCAAAGCCGTGATTCAGATTCCTCCTCCCCACTTCTGCGACACCAGCGCCGAGCACATTATGCTCATATTCAAAGTGACCTTTTGATGGAGATTAACATGGCGTACCTCCGCAGCTAATTCGGTTAGTCATTCTGACACGCCATTGATCATCAGGGAGAGCTGAGCTATTGAGACGTCACGCCGTAGCGTGCATAGCAAACATCATAGAGTGGGTTCTCTCTGATGGCAAAGAAAAGAGGGCAGGAACGCTGTGAAGGGAAAGACAGCAGTGGTTAGCATTAAAGACAAGAGAGAGAGAGAGAGAGAGAGAGAGAGCGCTCTCAAAATGGCTTCCCTTTGACAACTTCATCAAATCAGTCCAAGACCTGTAGGCTATCACTGTTTCCTCGTCATACAGATTTGTCTGTCATCATTCATAAATACACCCACATCGCGCATATTTACATCTGTCGCCGACTTCACGATCAAACCTCGATGGCGGCGCTAGAACATTCGGAATAGTAACGTTTTTGAGGGCGCAGCCGTCGCGAATACATCACGAGTCAAGCCATTGTTGGCGCTGAAATTTCTCACCTCCTTTCAGTGCGCGTGTCGGTGGTTCACTCTCTGCGGCGTTAAGAACGTTCGGTAGAAGAAGCAAAATAGAGCCTTTATCTTCTCTTCACTCTCACTCGCCCACTCTCCCACACCCCCCCCTGCGCTGTCAGCTCTATTAAATCTGTGTAAAAGTGCGTGGAGTAGGAAATGCACGTTTATCTTTACAAATTACGCTCTTTGCATTAAGCATTTCATCTTCTGATGAATTATCTCCAAAGAGAATTGCTGCCTGCGCTAATTTTTTTGGCCTCGCAATTTGCACGGGGTAACGCTAGCTCAATTAAATTCCTTTCAGCCTTTCACAGCCGGCCGCGATTGTAGCGCGTACAAAATAGGAAAACGTGAATGAAAGGGAAATGAGAAAAACAGGCATGTGTCCAGGCAACATTTCATAAAGATGGACATGCAGTCAATATTGTCTAACCACGTTCATTCGGTGCAGGGGACTGTTGTGAGAATACAAAGTATCTTACGGTGTGAGTTGACAGGGGCTTTGTGGGTAATTTCTGCAGCACTGGCGTCATCAAAAATATTGCCGATGTAATGGTTTTCAAACAGGTTTCTTGACCACTCCCCCTACCTGCCATTGGTCTGTCAAACAGACAGTCCCACCCCACACATGCCCCATTGGTTTAGCCAATGCTACCTTGTTGTAAGTGTTTGGTGAAGTAACTTCAAAATATGCTTTGTGTGGTAACTTGTCATTTGACCAGTTATATTAGGTGACTAAACCAGTTGGACAACATTAGGTTACGCCAATAAAATGTAATTGGTTAGGGTTAGACCATGTTGAAATAAATCTCTCTGCATGTTGAGATGCTCAAAAAAGATAAATCTTCACTGAGCTGCAGTGTTTACAGTTTTCAGGGAAATCAATAGTTGACTTCAGCTTTACCATATGATTCATGTTTAAAATTAGCCATGGCTTATTTACTTTATGTGCTGTTTTTTTTTAGCACCACTGCTATTGACTAAACTAATGAGCTGGTGCTGTTAGGAGATGAGCTATAGGAACAGGAAGTGTTTGCAGCGCGACTGGAGCACTTCTACCCTTCGCCAAGGTTGGCAGACAGGCAAAGAGTGAGAGAGGAAGAGAGATGGCAGAAGAAAGTGTAAGAAAATTGATGCTCCCTGATGCTGTTTCGTCAGAGCCTCCAGCAGCCCATTAGATAATTGGTGGTGTATGTCTCTCTGTTCTTGAAACGGTTTTGTGAGGAAGGGGCACGGAATGCAGGGGCCGGTCTGGGCCAAGAGGGTCTGAGGCGTGTGGAGGCCACACGCTGCTGTTTGAAGTTAAGAACACGAAGGTGAGGTTAGGTTACAGTTTTATCTTGTCATGACACTTTTTCCAGGAAGATGGAGAATGCTGGCATCTCTGTGGAAAGCTCATACTGACAGGGAAGCATCTAAAACCGTGGTCGCGCCCTCACAATTTCTTCCACAAAGCGCTTGTGTGTGGAGGTGTGTGTATTCGTTCCTATACGGAGTGTACCTCTGTGCTCATTGTGCTCAACCCTGAGTTTCATTGTGCAAATTTGGTCTACGTAAAAGTTGAGGAAGTTAAAATAATAGGCTAGAAATATCTAACCAAGTCTTCTAAGGGGTTAAAAATGTCTGACCCCCAAATCTAGTCCTGTAAAATCTATGCCTGATGTAGTTATCCGGTCTTAGCTAAAGAATTTTGTATGTATGCCCACACGTTTTGTAGGTTGTGTGTGTGTGTGTGTGTGTGTGTGCGTGTGCGTGTGTGTGTGTGTGTGTCTGCGCGTGTTTGTGTGAGTGTGTGTGTGTGTGTGTGAGGTGTTACACCATATGG
>JAZGTJ010015864.1:0-13074 GCA_036877575.1 Botia almorhae | reverse complement strand
ATAAACACCTTTAGCTGCATTATAATAATCGCTTTATTTGTAGTAGAAACAATATTTAACATGACAATTAGTCATGTCGCACACATTATTAATATTTAATAATCATATATAAATGATGTTACCCTTCATTTGTGCCCTCTCCTCACGTGTACTGCAACTACAGACGCGGCCATGACAGAACAGTCACTTCCTGTCAAACGATAGTTCCGCCTTTAGTGTATCACGTCATTTTTCTAATATTAATATAACTCTGGTGTATCATTCATTGATACGACTTGTATTTAATTCACTTTATTGAATGCAATGTTTTAGAGCCTTCAATATATATATACATATAATGTGAGAATAGAAAGTGAAAGTATGTTTTTCACCGGACGTTTTATATGCGGACTGCAGGTGGTTGCCTAGCAACATTGGACGCTGTGGACGGTGTCGTGAAGATGGCCAAATTTGTTCTTGCGGGTGCGTCTGTTTTTTGTGTCATTTTAAAGAAACTCTAAGAAGTACACCTTTAATAAAACCATACAATATTATCATATGAAACATGAATTATATAGAACCATATTTGTCCATTCACCCGTACAGGCAAAGCTGATTGTCCTTATTATGCGAAAGCTGAGCTTCTTGCGGATCTGCTGTGCAGGAAACTGCCCGATTTCCGCATTTACAAGATTTGTGTGCATCCCACAGACTGGGAGGTAAATATGAGTTGACGCGTAACTGTGTGTGAGCGCTGTGATTTGTTGCAGGCAGTACATGTACATCATCTTCCAGGTTGTGCTGTGTTGTGCCACTTGTCTGTGTTTGTAATGTCTTCTGTATATTCATTGTTTAGGTGTGGCTGGAGGACACCTGTGCGTCACATGGCTGGAAGCATTCGACATCTCCTGTAGTGTGGAGGGAGTTAGTTGATCGTGGGGGGAGAGGCAGGCTGCTGGGAGGCTTCCGCGACTTCCTGGAGCATGCGCAGGTCTGCATTCTCTGCTAAACCCCTAAGAGTCGAAGCTCATTCAGATCAACGACACCAATCAGATCCTATTGCATTCTATCTCACCATAAAGTGACACGAATCTTCGAGATCAAAACTGATCCATGATCAGTTCCAGGAATGTTCAAAATCTCCAGTTTTTTTAGATGTTGTATTAACGTTATGGCTTGGTTCAAAGAAGGCTATTCAAACCATTTTTAATTGTTAACGTTAATTGACGTTTTTAAAACGTTCCACTAACCTACTTAGGAATAACGTTGATGATATATAACATTAAAGAAACAGTCTAATAACAATACTACAAGCTTTTAAAGAATATTAGCCAACGTTCTGAGAACGTGTCACTGTCTTCTGCAGGGTTACTATGGAATCACCTCAGATATGACCACTGATCTGATGCTACAAATCGCTGAGGAGAATCTTCAGACTAAAGAACTGAGCATGCAGGAGGAAGTTCAAAGGCACAATCTGCTCTCACTTCTGCATGTATGGATCAGCAGGTAGACACCAGCAGGTAGACACCAGCAGGTAGACACCAGCAGGTAGACATCAGTGTATAGACACCAGCAGGTAGACATCAGTGTATAGACACCAGGATTGGTGTTTTCAGTGCCTGTGAGGTTCAGACACTGAAAACGTTTTCATTATGTAACAAAATCATTATAAACATTATTTTAAAAGTTTTAGATCATCAGTTCTAGGAATGTTCAAAATGTCATTTTTTTAAATGTTATATTAACGTTATTGCTTGATTATAAGAATGCTATGCAAACATTTTTTAATTAATGTAACTTTATAAAACATTCCACTAACTACTTAAAATAACCGTTTTTGAAAACATTTGAAAAACATTCTACCAATGTTACTACAAGAACTTTTTTGAGAACCTTTAGAGAACATTAGCCTACGTTCTGAGAACATCCTATTAGCTGGGAGCATACCTCCCCTTAGTAAACTACACAACGTCTAGAATCAGATGATATTTGTTTTCATTTCTTGAATTTTAATTGTTGCACTCTTCAAGTTTACCGTTTGGTTTTGGGTGCAATAGCTTTTAACCTGAAAACTGTCTTTCAGTGCATTGAACCCGGTCTGCTACAGCCTCATCCCTCAGTTATTCACCTCAGGTCTGTTCCCAGACGTCCCCAACATCAGCCTTCACCTGCTGGAGGTTGGAGGCTGTGTGGAATTATTACAGGCTCTCAGAATGGAGGTAGAAGACCTCGCCCTACCTCACCTCCATGAAGTCACTGTCCATTCAGACCAAACTCAGGCATTTTTGGAAGCACACTTGATCATTTTTCTGGATGAGCTGCTTCCAAAGTGTGAAGGTAATGATGAGCAGGATGACAAGGACCACATGGTGAGCAGGGTAACAGAAAGTTTTCGTCGCTACGGGCAGCTCCTCGAGGCAAGCGCGCAGAAAGACGTACGAGTGATGGTGGCAGGAGATGCTTTTATTAATCTGAAGTGCTCGCTGCTAATCGAGAACGCACCCTCTGTTGACCCGCGCAACTTTGTGGCCATGACGACACAGCTGGAGAACGAAGCAAGAGCTCAGCTCGCACAGAAGTTATCAGTAAAGACAACAGGTACCAGCGAGCATGTAAATATTTGCTCTGACAATTTTGTTGTCAATTGTGATTATTTACTGATGGATGCAAAACTGAAACTAAAACTTTATCTAAGCTTTAAAAGAGGGGTAGGCAATTAGTCTTCTTGAGGCTAGCAATACCAAGCTAGCTTTGAAAACATAGAATCCCACCCTCCCTTCAGAGTGATCTCCAAAGCTTCAAACCTTCCTGTTGTATTTTATTTACAGACATCAGTAACATCATCATATGGGGCAACATCAGCGGCAGTTACCACATTGACCTACAGAGGGCGACAGTTTTCAGATACAACAGCGCTGTTTGGGGACCTGCTGGTTTTTCTCAGCCGGTTCTGGAGATGATTTATGATCGGTAAAATTTTTAATGTGCATGAGTAATGTGTATGAGAGCCATTAAACATTTTTTTCAATAATTCCCCTGAAGCTGTAGGAGTTATTATAAGAGCTGTAATTTAAGCAGTAAGTTTCAGCCAGGTTCAGATGTCGTGCGGATTGTCTTCTTGCGATATGCACATTCCAGACACATCTTAAAATGCAGATTATTTGTCACTCACATAACTAGACTCTTGTTTTTTGATTGTAAGGAAATGGCTGGAGACAGATTTCATGAGATTAGTACAGAAACACCGTGACACCGTTTCATCAAAGACCAACAAAGCTACAGCCATATCAACAACCAATGGAATAATCTCAGTTTTAAGAGCCTGGAACAGTGACACGCCCCCAGAGGAAGTCTTCTCTTTGGGTGTACATTGTACAGGCAAGACCAGAGTCCAATAATATATTATAATGTATTATGAAAATTGTATTCACAAATCTCTAGAAATGATCAATGAATATTGACAGGTTTTCTCCTTTCTGTATTAAAGTCAAAACTATATTTTAAACAATAAATTCAAGCTGCAATTGTAACTTTTAATTATAAGTAGATAACAGATGAGTGTTCAACACAATCACCTTATCTTACCCTGATTCACAACAGTAAGTTTATAATGATGATTTATAATTTCACCTGTCCATTTTACAAGAAATGTCAGTTTGGCTTCATTTGACTTCGACACATACAAAGTAACCTGCAGTTTTATGTTTTAAACAGAGATGGCGATAGAGAGGCAAAAAGTTTCAGATTGCAGCTTTAAGTTTCTGTATAGCACAGGATCAATATACGTGATCTTTTAAATCAGCAGGACAGTTTGGTATTCCAGAAGGATTGGTGTTCTCAGTGCCTGTGAGATTCCGGAATGGTCACTGGTCTGTTCAGCTGGATGTTACCTTAACGGAGGAGTTGAGGACCAAACTCTGGGCTTGTGTTAAGGAACTTAAGGAGGTGACAACATGAAATCTGTTTATTTACTCAAATACTTTACGTGGCAGAATGTTTGTGTCACTTATAGGTGATCAGTCATTGTAATGCTTCTTAATATTTGTTTTACAGGAAAGACGCATTGCAGATAAACTACTGGAGGAACGTGTGTGATTGTCACTCTGTCAGTGATTATATGTGATCATGACACATCTCTGTGGATGTTTCTGTTTAAAGGAAAATGATTTTTGTGGGTAGAATGTGATAAGTTTAAAGACAAATGTTTCAGTATGTTGTTTTGGAATGTACAGTATGACCTGAGTGAGTTTTGGAAAAACGAATTGTGCTAATTACAATTCGAGTTATGTAATTAACTAAATTACAACATATTAAAATACTATAATCGAATTATATTTGATTACAATATAATCAAATAAACGAATGCTGTTTGTTTTTAATAAAGAATTATGTGTAAATTTTAAAGACAGCAGGTTCATGTTTTGGCATGAAACCTGAAAAATCTTGTTTGCCAAAAGGTCAATAAATAAGCTTACAGCACGAGTTGTGCGGTGATATTTTGTTGTTTATGTGAAACATGAATTGTAGTCAGTTTGCAGTGTAATGGTTGAATTGTTTAAATAAGTAACTTTATATATAAGAAACCGTGTAATGACGCATGCGGCAGTGTTGTGACTGCAGACTGGCTCTTAAATTAAACCTTGGAAAGGAATAGTTCTGACTCATAACAACAGCAACGTTCCTAAAACATTTAGTATTGTATTAAGTTTACATCACCCACTCTTTGCAAAAACTGAATAATCTCTCCAAACACGTTTCTCATGAAGGCATCCACCTCTGATATTTACATACACCGACACCCATTAAAGACAGTGAGCAGAACGACCATCTGTCATGCCTTCGGTTGCCAGATCACTGCGGACCCTCACGACCCGGGTCAGCATGGTTTTTACCTCACGTGACCCATCAGGTCTGGCTTCGCTCTCAAAGTTCTTGGAGTGCACTCAGCAAATATCTGCCCCCCAACAAAGCCTGTGATATCACACCCAGTTTATAACGCTAACGCAACATCCCAAAATCTCTTAATTTTAGCTCACCAGCGAGAATGATTTTTTTGAAAGAATACAAAACATTTTAAGTTGAAAATGAATTGAAAACACATTTAAATGATAAGTGCTTTTTATAGATCATAAGTAGTATCACAAGCAGTAACAGTATGAGCAAAACACAATCACTTTTACACAAACAATCTCTCTGCGATTGTTTTTTTAAAACACAAATCTCTGCTGTTTGGATCAGACATGTACACACGTGGGTATCTACAGAAGAGGCAAAACGCAGAAATGACATCCAGAAATGACTCTATCAAAAACACTTTCTTTGACAGTGTCCTAACCAGGCGTGAAGTTTCCAGCGACAAGCAATATTGTGCGTCCACGATTAATGCGTTGCACAAAGACACAATTAGCCAATCAGAACTTATCTGATCTTTCATAACTATGCAGAGTGGGACTTTGGACCAATGAGATTCCAGTGGCCGGGGCTAAGCAGCCCAGCCAAGCGTGCAACAAAGTCCTGTTGTTTTGCTAAAGCAGGTTTGGATAAAAACACAGATTAATTACTAGAGATTTAATCACTTATAGCTCGTCATAACACCTGGTTAATCACTTTCCACTGAGGAATGTAAACCAATGAATGCACAGTTCTGTAAAACGTCCATGTTGAAAGATGTATGAAATGTTACAGGCCATTAAATATATACACTGGTTTATACACACTTTCCAGTTTAAAAGATATTTCCCTTCAGTATGATTATTAATTGAAAAATATATGTATATACTGGATCATAAAATCCTAAAATATTCATTCAGTGCCACACAAAAACAGTCATGGAGACCTCTAAAAGTGACATGAAGGCAAATGAATGTTAACTGTTACAATCTAAAATATCTTCTGCTCGAGCTTTACATGTTAAACAGTAGAAACATGTCACGGCGGTGGTCATAAATCAACCACAACTTACAAACATCAATAAATTATATTCAATTATTCATGTAAGATTTTCCCTTCATGTTTTAATTTTAGATGAAAACGAGGGGAAATAATTCAGTCAGTATCATGCACTAACTCCTCCCACATTTGTACAGTGAAGTTTATCAGTTAATGTTAAGTTTCAGGCTGTGAGCGCACGGTGTGTCTTTATACAATGCGATGCAAATATTATTTGGCATGGTTATAAAAATCCAGAAGTCCTGTGCACACAAACAAATAAATCAAGTGCGTCCAAATGTAATATAATCCACCTGAATATAAAGATATGAACATTAGGGATAAATACTCAATTTTTCTAAATGACGTGCAAAAAAGTTTTTAACTGGGAAATATTTCTGACAGCGAAATAATTGTGTGCTACTATTGTGTGCTACTGTGCATTGCATTCACAATCTTTTTGTGCAGAAATTCAACAAGAACTTCAAATATTATTTTCTAAACTGCAAAAAAATAAATGGCACAATCCAATATTCAATTTATGAAGATTACGTTCAGAAATTGGTTTACATTTAAATGCATTTACTTGCATTTCAATCTAAAATGGAACCAAATTTTTTCAACTCTCATAAAATATAGTTTCAATTTGCTCCAAACTGCTCAGAATACGAGTCTTGCAACTTCATTAATTATGCAAGACATATTTTATAATAAACTATTCTTCATTATAACCAGTTTTAATAAATACAACCATTGTCTAGGTATATATTCTAGAATATATTAATGTAGCTGTGATTATGAAAAAACTCTTTTGAAATAATCCTCATTTCAATAATCCTCCTCTTTTGAATGATTTATGACCCTTTATTAAGGATTTAAACAAACAACTTTCTGGTCTTAGCTGCTTAAAACTGGTGGTCAAGTTGATACTCTGTCATCATCTGGTCTTCCTGTCAGCTGACCAAAACCCCTTTAAAACCAATAAACTTGACTAAACTGACAATCTAAGACCAGCAAACTATCTTAGGTCAGTTTAAACGTTTCATTTTAAGTGTCCTGCCCAACTTCCGAGCAGTACCACCCAATCAGGCAAATCAATAAAGCTCGACCCCCACGGTCTGTTCCCTGGACTAAACCCATAGAAAGCAGCTGTTCTAAACTACAGGCGACAGTCAGTGTGGGACTGACAATGATAAGAGCTTCTGTTATCTGTTGCGGAGATGTGGTCATTGCCAAAATACGCAGTAAACATTAAACAACAACTCGGCCTAATTTAAAGTGACAGTTCACTCAAAAATTAAAATCATTGTTTATCTGCATGGTCTTCGTGTCGTTCCAAAACTGTAATATTCTTTCTTCTGTGGAGAACATGCTGAAATTTAAGCTACGTGTAAACTTGAAATATATTTATGAGTTCTGATCATTCTGTTTTGTTGTAAGAAAAAAGCAGCATTATTTTATTTCGTTTTACCACAGAGAAAATAAACGCTGTAAACGTGTGGAACAATATAGTAAACAACGACAATGTTCATTTTGAGGTGAACTGTCCCTTTAAATAGATTTTGAAAACTAATTGGCTTAATTTGTTGTTGCTGGTTTGAGGCTGAAGCTGATTTGGTTCTCTAGAAAACAAACAAGCTACCATAACAATTTGGATTTGGTGTCGTATGTTTTGCTAGACGCAACATTCACCTGCTCGAGAAATTAAATGAAAGCCGGCCAACAGTCACAGTGATCCATTCCTCAAAATAAAACAAGGCAAAGTCGACCGCAACGTTCCCACAAAACAATGTGTGTGTCAGTTTATGGTATCTACATTGACTATAAATAAAAAAAACAGTTTACAGTGGGAAGCTAAGAATCCTGCTCTTCCGCCAGCTGCCGACTGCTTGGGTGCGTGTCTGCGGATGTCCCGCCCACTTCCTGTCCATCAAACCCAAGGCCCAGCCTCTCATCCATCTGTTCCAGTTCGCTTTGGTCCAGAAGCTCAAAGTCCTCTTCTTCAGCGGGTACGAGTGTAATGTCGGGCTGATCTTCGGCGCTCGCTTCTGTTGCATCAGCGTCCTCTTTCTCCACACCTTCCTGAGTGGAAGGCGACTCGAGCGGCGTTTCCATCGGGCAAGGAGGCGTCTCGGTGGGAAGAAAGGAGGCCAAGGAATCGCCCTCGCTGGCCTCCGTAGAGCGCAGCAGAGCTGAAAGAGTGTTCTGTACTACTGTAGAGATGGCCGTGCTCACTATCTCCTCACTGAGCGCTTCCAATGAGCGGCCGGGTCTGGACACGCCCTCGGCCCCGCTCTCTTTCTCAGTACCCACAATGCTTTGCTCCGCCCTTGCGGCCTGTCTGTGTCCGTTAAAATGCGTGTTGACAAAGTGAAGCGGAGACGCTAAGTGCTGAATAAGGAGGCTGGCTGGAGAACGAGGTTCTTCCTGGAGCTCAGAACCAGGAACTCCAGCCGGGTCGGACACAGGATCACGCACGGGGAAATGAAACAGACCCGCTTCAATAGAAGGAAGCTCATCCACGGACGGAAACTCCGCCAGATCCCTGCTGAACGCCTCCTCCGGCTCACTGTGCACACTCTGCTGATCCAAATCTAGATTCAGAAGTGAAGTAGAAGCACAGCTGCACTGGTGAGCCGATTTCTTACTTTCTTGGTCATGAAATGTGTAAGCAAAACTTTGTCTAAATCCTTTTTATTGCATAACTTTGAAGTGAATGTGACCATTTTCAAAAGAGCACTTTTACAAATCTTCACAGGAACTTGATTTATATAAGAAGGGTTTTACAAATGAGTCACACAAAATTCATTCTGTTTGTTTATCTTGAATGAGGTTCAATAAATAAGTCGCTAGAGAAAAATGTCCTGAGCAAATGGGCCTTTTCATTTAAAACTGTCTCAAACTAAACAAAGTTCTACACAAATTGCATTTTCTGCCTTTTATTTAATGTTATTTAGGAAAATTATATTCACTGAAAATGTTTGTTGACAAAACAGCACATTAAACGAACCGCTTTGTTTAGTGGTTGTGTCTGGTAGTGAACCACAGATTGCTGTTTGTATGACGTTGTTTATAAGACATGATAAATGTTGTGCGTACCTTCAGAGACGTCTGTTAGCTGTGGGGTGGTGGCTCTGGACACACAGAAACCTCCGCTCTCCAGTATAGATGCCTCCTCGTCTGACAGCTCAGAGTCTGTGATGGCCATCGCCAGAGCGGTCGTCTTAACATCCACCTGAACCAACAAACAACCAATCACATGCCCGGTTCACCAAAAAACAAATGTTACACGCCAAAATAGGAAAAGCTTTCTCAAAACCGCAAGATGTAATCTGATTGGCTGTCTAATCTGATTGGCTGTTCTGATATTTGAAAGATAAGCTAGAATTTTGTTTCAAGACACTTAGTAGCAAGTAAACATATATCACTGAGCAGGTCTGTATATTAAACCCAATGTTAAATCAGTATGGTGTTAAAAAAAGAAAGGTTTGGAATGACATGAAGAGTAATTGATGAAATATGAACATTTTGGGGTGAATTATGGTGGTCACAGGATGTGAAACAAAGCCCCAGAATATCTGAAGAGACTCACGGTGGGGGCAAAGCAGGAAAGTTCTTCCTCACTCTCGCTCTCCGTTTCTGCCCGGGGCTCATCTCCCTCCTCCTGCTCTTTCTTCAGCTCTGAACACACACACACACACACACACACACAAAGCTCCTGAACACAGTCTAACAGGAAGTGACACTGTGCAAAACCCAGAACTAAGACACTGTTAGCCAATTGTTACCTTTGAGATCACATAAATGTGAACAAACCTCAAATCAAACCTGAGAGTCAACACACAGCTGCTAAATATTTTGTCTACATCTGTGTTGTTATTTTGGTGGAAAGGAAGGGCTGTGTACTTTTCTTATCGTATTTACGGTGTTGTGTCCCTCCCTTCATGCTGTAGTCGAGTTTCATGAGGATGGGCTCCAGTCTGGTGTACATCTTCTGAATCACTTCATGATAGACCACGAGCGGCCAGAGCAGAACACTTAACACTGAGCACAAGAACACACAATCACCCTCAGTAACCGCACTAAAACTCTATCATTACTCTCTAGGAATCTGTTACTTCAGCCAATCTGACAACTTATTCAATAAATATTTTCTTCCCATCGCTGATATAATCCAAAATCCCCTTTTTAGATTACTCCACAAACCCAGATTCTTTTCAGTGGAAAATAATCAGTTCCTTTTTTAAAGGTTTTAGCATTACAGTTTTATGAATGTATAAATCTTTTGGATGCTTTGACGACTCAAGATTCGATTGAAGTTTTTTATCATTTTTAATGACTCATGTTTTAACAGTTCACACTGCTGTAACAATATAAACAAACAGGTCAACTAAATGTATAAAGATAGTCATTTAAATAATAGTTTTAGACTAAATGTAGCATCTCGCAGATCTGCAGGACATCAAACTGAGCTGTACAGCAACAGGTTCCTACAATAACTGCTGCATTTTTAATCATTTAACGTGAAAATGGCTTACAAAAGCACAAAAACACTCATTTGAAAACTTTAAAAACTGGATTTTTGGTGCAGCGTTTTCTGACCCAGCCAAACAACTGTCTGAACTTCTATTTGATTTCTTTCTCTACCGAGGAAAAACCATAAATACTCATGATTTTATTTGATCTCTTTAATATACAGTCTGAACAACAGCAAAGTGTTATGTGAGGGCAGAGGAGGACACAAAGTGTGTTGTGTTTTTGTGTAGCTGAAAGCCAGCAGTGTGGGAGATGAATGAAAACACACACACACACACAAGCAGAGAAACTTACATATAATGTAGCAGATCATCACCCCAGGAATATAATGACCAACTATTGCCAAGAAGCAGCATCCGGAACACATCATAATGCAGAACTGACGAGACACACAGAATCTTCAATGAAAACCTTTCTGGAGTTTAAAACTAATCTTCAAAACAACAAGACTATCTCCAAAACAACTTGTTTTGCTTATAGGGGAAGATTTGTTCAGATTTGTAAAAATACACTTGCATAACATCACTATGCTTCTGATATGTTCCATAGTAGTACCATACAAACATCACTGTACATGAATTTTAGTACCACTGTATTACCACTGCTGGTACCACTGTATTACCACTGCTGTACTTTGATTTATATTTATATTTTCACCTGTTACTGTACCATCTGTGCTATAACACCAGCACACATACCTTTGTAACAGAATCAAGCAAAAAACATATACTGCACATATATACTGCAAACATTCTAGCACTAAACAAAAAGATTCAAGAGTCTGGTAGAGCTTTCGTCACCTTGCCGTGATTCTGCCGTTTGTACTGCAGCATCTCCTGGATGTAAAGGATGAAGGTGAGGTAACTTTCTGCCAGATGACGGCTCAGTTCATCCACACTCAACAGACGAGGCTGATCTGAGATCATTTCTCTGTGAAATCAAACACACCACACTGACTCGCTCTCACAATGAGAACAGAAATCAAGCTGATAGGAAAACACTTTAAAAACAAAACTGCTACATTAATCGAGGTGAAAAAACTCCTCCTCATATGATTGTACGAATATCATTTGATTTAAAAGAACATACAAGGTTGAAAAAGGCTTTATGGAACGCATCTGTGGCTAATAAAATATCAAACAAATATTGTGTTTACAGTAATGCTTATAATAGTAACATGAATATATTTATTAAACCACTCATTAAAACCACAACAAACCACAAAAACTTAACTTTTTGGGGTTAAAATGATCAAAAGTCAGTTATTGAGCAAGTACATGACAGATGATTGTTCAACATGATCTCCTTACCTCACCCTGATTTACAACAGTAAGTTTATAATAATAATTTATAATCTGAGCTGTCGGGAAATGTCAGTCTGGCTTCATTTGACTTCAGTTTACGTAATTTTTTTGTTCATTAAGTTTAATTAGTGTTAAACCAACAAGACTGCTTAAACATTCAATGCACCATAAGCTGCATTAAAAATAATAATTTAACATGAATGAAATAGTTTACTGTTGATGTTACCAGTATGAAGAATTTGAACATCATGTGGGAAATGTGTTTAAGAATGTACTGTACTCTACTGTACTGTACTCTACTCTACTCTACTGTACTCTACTGTACGAGAAGACATCATGCACTGATCTAAACACTTTAGGGGACGGGGTGCTGTTGAGACACGCAGAAATCATTCAAAACACATACCGCTCAACCATAGATGCTTCTGGATGCCACGCTGTGGAGATCAGAGGACAGACAGACAGTATAAAAGAGGCTGTGATCATTCTGCTACAAACTATGAACGTATGATACAGTATCAGACTGATTTACATACTGTAACAGGTTACAGTTAAATGCTGTGTATTGTTATTTTGTGTAGCACAAGCTGTGGATCTGTGTCTTTCATATTTGTATGAATCATTATAAAAGCAAAAACTAAAGACATATTGAAATACAATCACATCTAAGTATTTTATTTAGGTATACAAGTACAGGTAAGTAAGGTAAGTATACAACATCTAAGTTATTACCAGAGATCTGAGGCAGCTTGTCTTTCCATCTCTCCAGCAGCGTCAGTCCGATGAGAGACACGCTCAGGAGAAACAAGGGTCGTAAACATGAGGATGAAAGAAGCCTGAGACAGAGACACGTCACATGAATGACAGTTTTAATGATGATGTCATGCTATTTGACAGAAATACTTCACAGCACAACTAAGCGTCAAATCAGTGTTTATTTAAATCATGTTAATTATAGTTCATCCACAAACGTGACATCATAATACTGTATGATTACTATATTCATGATGTATATCTGAGAACACTATGACATTAAATAATATCTATTGCTACCTATTTTAGATAATAGGTAATAATATCTAAAATAATGGCCGTAAAAATATAGTGCTGTTAAATTACAAATAAAAGCAAACCCACAGTTATAACAAGACACTTTAATATACCAAATTCAGCAGTTTCCACAAATGCATGAAAACATGTAAAAAACAACATGGTGCAGTTTGTCCCCCATAAAGCAACACGGGTGGAAACTTCGACCCCACCAACCAGCGGATTAACCAGATGACTAACTATGCGATCACTAACTCTTAACCAGATGAACCCA
>JAZGTJ010015863.1:0-13074 GCA_036877575.1 Botia almorhae | reverse complement strand
GGAGACGCGTTCTCTGGAGTGACGAATCACGCTTCTCCATCTGGCAATCTGATGGACGAGTCTGGGTTTGGCGGTTGCCAGGACAACGGTTCTTGTCTGACTGCATTGTGCCACCTGTGAAGTTGGTGAAGGGGGGATTATGGTGTGGGGTTGTTTTTCAGGAGCTAGACTTGGCCTCTTAGTTCCAAATCAAATCACTTTTATTGTCACATCACCACAGCACCTGTGCCTAGGTGAGTGAAATTCTTGGGAGCGTGCTCCAGACAATTTACATTTAGACAGGTTTATACAGTGACAATGTGCAATACATACAACTTTGTGGGAACAGTTTGGGGATGGCCCTTTCCTGTTCCAACATGACTGTGCACCAGTGCACAAAGCAAGGTCCATAAAGATATGGATGAGCGAGTTTAGTGTGGAAGAACTTGACTGGCCTGCACAGAGTCCTGACCTCAACCCGATAGAACACCTTTGGGATGAATTGGAGGGAAGACTGTGAGCCAGGCCTTCTCGTCCAACATCAGTGTCTGACCTCACAAATGYGCTTCTGGAAGAATGGTCAAAAATTCCCATAAACACACTCCTAAACCTTGTGGAAAGCCTTTCCAGAAGAGTTGAAGCTGGTATAGCAAAGGGTGGGCCAACTTCATATTAAACCGTATGGATTAACAATGGAATTTGATCTAAGTTCATATGCGTCTAAAGGCAGATGAGCGAATGCTTTTGGCAATATAGTGTAGGTGGGTCCTGTAGAGATTTTTTTTCTGTTTAACAGTTTATGCAGTGCACAAGTCTTGCGTTTACAACATTCATTCGGGTTTGAACATAGTGCATGGGCGCGTTCGCAGCACTCTGCTCACAACTGAACCACAGCTGTCTGTCTCCAGCAAACAACAAAGGATCAGATGATCGATTTGCGTTGTTTAAATGCAAACTGTTAATTAAGGAAGCGTTTTCAAGTTTATGATTGACGTAGTTTTTATTAATCATAATTACACTATTAAGGGAAATAATTGACAGTTATGCTTTTTGTCATCATTGTGCTGCCCTACTCTTTATTGTCCTTCTGTTACAGCTGGTTATTCATAAGTCCTTTTTATAAAGTGTTTGCATGTCTACAGTAGTGGAAAAAAAGTCAAATGAAACTGATCCCATTTACTCCTCTTCATGTCATCACGGTTGTTTGACTATTCCTTTGATGGACACTTTTAAAAATATAGCATCTCTGTAGGTCTATTAGTGCAAGAGAAAAAATGTTTAATGATTAAAACACACAGCCTTAATAGTCTAAGTAGACATTGCTCAAACGTTCTGTTTCTCACAAAGTATAGAAGTAGGTCATTTTAGTGATTTAAGCAGAGCAAAGGAAGTGCCAGTGTGGTAATTAATTCTGCAGGAAATTAAATGCATGTCTTGACAGGTCAGTTCTGAAAAGGCAGGGTGCAACATCTCTGCAATTTCTACTGATGACTTTTATCAATTAAGAATAAATCATACAGTGACTACAGGTATATGACCTGACTTGCATCCAAAGAGGCGTTTCATAAACTGACCTTATTACACACTCACTGGAGTTCTTTAATGTCTATCACTTGAAAAGATGACATCATTATAAGCATTTCACATTTAAAACTGTTTGTGCTTAAGTTTTTTTTTTTTTTTTACTTTGGGTTAATGTAATCCTAGGTTATCTGATTTAGTTTTTCATGTTGTATATAGTTGATCATTAACATTTGGCATCAGTTTAAGCAGGGCTTAATGAATCTACATCAGAGTTCTTTGTGTTCTTTAATCTTTCATTAGCTGGATCTTCAGTCCCGTTTAACTCGGGTTCACTCTGTGTCACTGTCATCGGATTCTTCAGATGAGTCTTACTGTACTGTACATCAGGATCAGGTGTGGGTCCTTTATTTTGTTAGATTTTGAAGCAACTCTTTTGATTAATGGTTTTTTTTTATTTGTATTTGTCATTCTACTGGTGTTTTTTAGCCCACCCCTTCTCAGGAACATAAACTTCACCGTACGCTCTCTGTGACTGACTCTGTTGCGGAATATTTTGATGCCAGTGAGGTGGTTTGTGAGAGTATGTCAGAAAACGAGACTTCTGATGAATCTGCCTTAAGTGACATCACCACAAGCACCTCTGAACCGGAGGAAGGCCACTGTACGTCTTCAAGTGCTGCACACACACTGCTGAGAGCTGATTGGTTACTTTGTGATCAGATTTTAACGTTTGGTGTCTGTGTGTCACAAAGTCTTTAAAGATAAAGTAATTTCTGTGTCACTTGTATCAACAAATGGCAATTGTTTTGTAATTCTGATGTCAACCTGGAGAGACCTGCTGGAGCAGGAAGTGTTATCGTTGTCATGGGCTGCACAAATAGTTACATTTTGATGATCATCATACTTTGTCAATCAGCCTAAAAATTAAGAGTAATACCTTCAATTGCTATATATTTATATATAACAATGTGTTGTGTTTCAGTCACCGTGACCATGAAATACAGAGCCTGTGTGTCTAGAACTCCAGATGTGCCTGCTACTATTCTGAGAAACATGGGGCGACGCACTGTGCTTCCTGCACACAGCACTGACAACAGCCATATCGGAATCCTCAGCATCCTCTACAACAACATCGGGAAGGATCTGTCCCGTGTCTCCATGCCGGTGGCTCTGAACGAGCCGCTGAGTTTACTGCAGCGTGTGAGTGAAGAGCTGGAATATTCTGAACTCCTGGATACTGCCAACCACACAGATGATCCTTTCCAGAGAATGGTAATAATGCCGCACAGCACTGCAGCCTCAGTGCACCACAGCAACTCTGCTTGTTTTTGAAACCTTGTTCATACACTTATTCTTCAGTTAACTACAATGCTTGGCTGCAGCACTTACTCCTGCTGTTGCTGTTCCTGAATCACTCCTGCTATCTTATCTTTTATTATTTTCCATATGTAAAGCTGCTTTGCAATAACGCAATATTGTGAACAGCGCTATATAAGTAAAAGTTTAAAAATTTGAATTGAAACTTGAATTCACTCTTCTGCTTCTGCTGTTTTTTGTCATTTGTTTTGCAGCTGCCTCTGTCATTTTTTCAAGAGGTTTATTTACAGATGCAGTGCGTACAGTCCGTTTCAAGTGCGGTGCAGCAGTGCTGTGATAGTTTCAGCAGCGAGTCTATTTTTGCTGTGTGGCTAATGCTTAATTAAAGTGACCAATCACTTTGAAGATCAATTTGTTCATCTTAACTGAAAGATTTAAGAATACGAAACAATCTGAAAATTAGACAATGGACAACACAATGTCTAATCGTCACGGTAGAACAACAAAAAGTTATTTATGATCCACATGATGTCACACATAGACTTGCAAGCTAAGGAAAAGAAATGGGAGGCAGTTTTAGTGGCAAGATATTATAGCCTTTACAGTAACAAATACAATATGATGACTTTTCTTCTGTCTACAACTCGCACTACACAGAAAACAAGCAGAATTAAAGCAATGTTAGTAAAAAAAAATCTAATTTATATAAACTACACTGGTATTAAAATAAGCTTCTTGACAAGGCTTTTCTCCTAAATCTATTTTGAAATTAAAATAATGTGAACTTTCCCATTAGAGTTTTCTCCACAAAATTTGTGGATCAGCTATGCACTGCAAACGATTTAAAATCATACTCCACGTGCTGCATAATATGCCAAAGACATTATTTTGAAAGGGTGCTGGTTATTTCTGTTTTTAGGTTCATGTGGCTGCATTCTCTATATCGGGCTATGCATGGGCTAGCTGGCGGAATCGCTACAAACCCTTCAATCCTGTTCTAGGAGAAACGTACGAGAACATACGTGAGGATCGGGGTTTCCGCTATGTTGCAGAGCAGGTAGGAGTGCTTTATAGCTCCTAAATATCATTGAGAAGTAGATTGGAAGGAATTTGTTTTGAGTTCTATACCTCTATTGCCGTTTTGTAGGTCAGTCATCACCCACCTCTGTCAGCCTGCCATGCAGAGTCTGAGAACTTCACCTTTTGGCAAGGTAATTTAACATTACAACTACTGAAGTGATTTTTTTTCCCATCCTTTCTGAATGTTGCTTTTATATGTAACAGTTTGTCAGTTTAAGATGTAGTTCTCAAAGTTTTTACCTGGGCAGGGTCAACAGAAGTGGTCTTTTTTTTTTTTTTTTCTCTTCAGACCAGCGTTGGAAGAATAAGTTTTGGGGGAAATCTGTGGAAATCGTGTCAACAGGAATGGTCAATGTCATACTGCCAAAGTGAGTTTCAAAAAGTCATTGAAACTGAGAATAGGCGATTGCTTAAAATATCGTCAGTTATAAATGTTAGGTGTACAAGACTTCTTACATAAGAAACTGTATCCAGAATTATTTGCCATTTTCAACTTTAAAAGGTGCAGTATTTGCTTATTTTAAAAGTTGGCTTTTGTTTGTAATTAGTCTTTATGATAAGTCTACTGGAGTAATTAACAGTTCAGTGTAAATTAAAGCTAATAAATTCTAAGCATTGCCATCTTGCATTAATGTATGTTTAAAAATGTCAAATGCTTTTATCCAAAGCAACTTGTAAATTGGGAATATTATAATTATTAATATAAGAGTTACAGCTTATGCAGTGTCACAAAGGTTCTGTAGTTGTCCGACAGTTTACTCAGCATCTGTGTGTTTGATGGTTACGGTTTTCTCTTCAGCTATGGTGATCATTATGAGTGGAATAAAGCTGTGACCTGCATCCACAACGTGTTCAGTCAGCAGAGATGGCTGGAGCACTATGGCGATGTCATCATTCGCAATCTCAACAGTGACGAGTGCACCTGCAAGATCACCTTTGTCAAAGTTAGTCAGGTTTCATATGTGGTCTCATATATTATGTATGTTTTTTCATCTCTTGTCTTCTGTGAAGTGTGCCCACCATTTAACATACAGAGTAGTTAAACTTATTCATGCGTTTAAAGATTGTTTCATTTGGTTGTTTTGTGTAAGATGTCAAATTTAGCAGATTGAGAGTGTATGTCAAGTGTCATATCTCAATTTTTTTTCTCTGCTTGCTTCAGTCGCGTTACTGGGGTGAAGAGAACAGTAAGAATGAGGTGCAGGGTACGGTTCTTGACCAGACTGGTAAAGTGGTGCATCGCTTTGGTGGATCGTGGCATGAGGGCATTTTCTGTGACACTCTTCCCAACCCACAATGCATCTGGAAGCCCAGTAGGTCACTTGGGTCATGATGTAATAATTAAATTAAACGTTTTCTTGTGCACTCTGATAATCCAGATCAGTGTGTAGTAGGCAGTGTCAATGTTTGTTCAGATTTTATTTTTTTTTGTCTCTCAGATTCTCAGCCGGCTGATTCCTTCACCTACTTCGGCTTCTCTCAGTACGCCAGAGAACTGAATGAACTGACCCCTGATATAAAATACAAGCTACCCACGACAGACACACGTTTCCGCAAAGACCAAAGGTGTGTAACAAAGTATTCGGCACCAGAGAAAATCACGCTGACCTACTGTTTCTGTACCAAAGCAACAAAACCCTCAATGTCAGTAACAGCTGAACAACTGGACACACATTTATACATGGTTTTGTGAATACATAGTTTGTATTGTCTGAGACTTATTTCTATTGTGCTTTTCAGTTTTTACATTGTTGCAACACAGCTTTACAGAAAACACATTTTAGAACAAACAGTTGAGACAAAAAAAATCTATATGGAAATTAGGATAAAATAAATTATCGAAAACAGAACAAATATAAAATGCATAGAATACATGGTGTTACAGATTTTTCATAAGATGTACACTAGTGTTAATAGCTATAAAAATAATTGCATATAGAAATGTAATTAATGTAAATGAACAGTTTTACTCGTAACACTATTAGGCAAGTATGTCTTTAATATGAAGTTACATAGTGAAGGCTTTTTGAATGAAAAGATGAATAAATGGATGGCAACTGCATCAATTTTTAAGGGGTCATGACATG
Organism: Botia almorhae; assembly: GCA_036877575.1. Taxonomy (NCBI): domain Eukaryota; kingdom Metazoa; phylum Chordata; class Actinopteri; order Cypriniformes; family Botiidae; genus Botia; species Botia almorhae. The sequence continues at coordinate 7,087 of JAZGTJ010015863.1, read as the reverse complement.
AGGAATGGAATTTCCCTTGATATTTGGACATATAAGAGGTCTTGGTATCATTAATACATCCTGCAAGTTTCATAGCTTAAAACGTCCTCCCTATCAATACATTTATGTAGTCATTCTCAGGAAGAAAATGCAAAATGGCTGGATTTGTGACATCACATGGTAGATTAGAGCATAACACACATCATCGCATTGTTGGTTCCGTTCACATTCGTTCATTCACAGAGAAGCAGAAACAGTCCTCTTATGACAGAACATCACAGCAACATCCTCTTTGTTTAGGATTTATCCACTATGACATCACACAACAGGCTGAAATTACTTTGGAGGAGCAAGTAGATCTGAAAGCTTTGTTACACTCAAGATATGTTTGTGATAGCAGTAAGATGGCAGTCAAATGCTGTACTGTTCATTGGTTAAAACCTTAGCCAATGATACATTGATGATTACGCCTAAAGGTTCTTAAAGGGAAACACTTAAATCTGACTAAATCACAGGACTAAAAACAGAAAAAGGGCATAAATTACTTGATTTTTAGTGTTTTTGAAAAACACTTATAGTTATACATCAGGGAACAAAATAAAAAAAAACATGTCATGACCCATTTAAAATATTTTAATATATAACTGTGGGTCAAAAATACCTGCCTTTCCATCTGAAGGCTTGTACTAGAGATACTGTTTAATAATGTGACTCCTTAATGTTAGTTCAACAGTCAATAAGTTTTTTTTTTTTCTCTAGACTTCTTGAGGAGGGCAAAGTGGCAGAAGCTGATAAACGCAAAGATGAAATTGAGGAAAAACAACGTGAAAGGCGGAAGGAGATGGCAAAGAGAGGACAGGACCACACTCCCCGTTTCTTTAAGTCAGTTGTTACATTTTTCTGGGTTTCTGTCAGTAAGCCAAGTTTATTTATATAGCACATTTCATACACTGGTATTTCAGTGTGGTTTTTAAACAAACAACTGCAGACAGATACAGAGAAATACAAATAAACGGCATTAAAAAAGCTAAACAGCTTTTTTTAAAGCGCTAAAGCATGAATTATTCCTCCAAATGTACAAGTGCACATCATATGTAAGCTGTAAAGTAATGGCTACATTCAATATAGACACAAGTTGTTAATTGAAATACAGTAAAACATTTTACAATTTAGTGCTAGTTTGAAGTCTTGTAGAAGCAACATTGCAGGCACACCTTGAAGGAAAACAATTTTACATTTACATTACAAACTGAAGCTTCAATAGCTAGCTGAACAGTTGCATTTCCAGTAGCTTTAGGAAAATGTATCTTGTAAGTGACGGTTCACCCCAAAATTAAAGTCTGCTGTTAAATTACTCATTCTCAGACCATCAAAGGTAGTTCTTCAGTAGAACAGTAAAGAGGATTTTTAGATAAAACTATGGTGATTCATAAAATGCATTATAACCTGTAATCCATGGTCTCAGGTAAACCGTAAACAGTTAAACAGGTAAACAGTTTCCTGTTGCATTAATGAAGTGCTTTGTGTTTTCTTCCTCTAGTTTATTTCGCTACTTGTTGTGTTTAAGACAAGTCCAGGAGGTTACTGATAAAACAAGCTATTGAAATATTTTTTCGGATTGATAGCAGAAAATTATAACTGAGTGGTAGATGTTATTTAAACTAATGTAAGCTAATGTTTCTGTCAAAGTGCAAACCTGCAAAAACATGTTTGGACATATTTCCACTGACGTGGATACATTTTAGAAAAATGTTTGTGTTCAAAGCATTTTGTTGACCAATCCAAAAGTTTCTAACTGACCAATCAGCATCTGGGAACAGAACCATCCATTTCATAATGTTATCTGCACAATGTTAATAATTTGTCTTTCATCAGACAAACCCTTGATCATGCTGGCAGAGAGGTGTGGGTGACAAATGGAACGTACTGGAAGATTCGAGAGAGCCCAGGATTTTCCAACACTGAAAATCTGGATCTGTGGTGATGATTGAGCTGATAATGTGAATCTGCTGAAGATTTATGTCATGACTTGGTGTATATAGATGTTTTATGTAACTGGTGTGAATTTTAGTACAAACCAAAAATCTTCACTGACATGAAGCCAGACAGTGATTGAAAGGTTTTACTGAGTAAATATTTAAATTTATTAATATGCATAAAACTGTCAACAGTCTGTATTGCCTGTAAGAATATTTGTATTGCCTGTAAGAATATTTCAAAAATATTGTTTTTGAATATTTTTTTTTAAATGTTTTTTTTTTATTTAAAATGAGGTCAGCTGTCAGGAAGACTGTAGTCCTAGTTGTTATTGTAGTTTTATTTCTTCCAGACAAAGATTTTAGGATGTACACAGTTAAATCATTTTCCTGAGCTGACTACAGTGGTGAATAGTTTTAATGAGTAAATATTACTGGTCTATACTATTTACTGTAAGATTTGCCATTTAATGGCCAGATTTAATACTGCTACTCTGCTGGAACATTGTTCATAATCTTGCTGTGTAAAATACGTTTTATTCATGACGCAGATGTGTAGCTGAAATAATGAAAATAAGATTTTTCTTTTGATGTTTCAGTTGTAGCTACTGTCAAGAGTTTCACATCAGTTAAAAGTGTTTAGGTTATGTGCAATTTCTTGTGTAAAATGCATTTCTAATCGGATAATAAATGTTAAATTTAAACGGTGTGCTTTTATTTGCTGTCCAGAGGAGAACTTTAAGCTTTGTTTTTGTGATTTAAACCTAGTGCTTGCAAAGCATCGTTATTTCTGTCTTGCAAACGACTTTGACACAGCTTTGGTATGTAACTCGTCCTGCACTGTTTGCCATAGAAACATGAATGAGGGTCAAATTGACCGGCTTATTGAGGAGAGGTGTGCTTTATAAGCAACCAGGTGTATGATGTCTGGTATATGAACAAGTGGGTGAAACATTCTGTAGACTTTTGTTAACCACTTTAATCACTATCGTTATACACTTTTTAGGTCCGGTTTTGTCAAGACAACAAAGTTTGTCCTTAAACTTTACTATATAGTTATAATTTACATGACTATGGTTGTATCTCAGGCTGATATAGTCAACAGAAAAAACGTGATACTGTTTTTAGTTACAGTATATGGGCAATACAAATAGTCCAAAAGGCAAAAAATCACAATATGAGTGATCCTGCTTTTAGACTGAGAATCTTCAGAAGCTGTAGTTAAATCTACATCCAGATTATAACGTTTGACAAAAGTATGGGCAAGAAGGCTCAGACGTATGATGGTAAATCAGTAGCAAAACTTGAGAGCTTGCGGATTTGAATGTGAGAACTTGTCATTAATATTCGTATTTGTAATTTGAAATTTACACTCAGAGTTCTGAGGTGAAGTCTTTCAGTTTGGGTTTTTATATTACAGTAAAAAAGTAGCAAAGTCATAGAGCAGATTGCGCTGTGATGGTCCATGTAGCAGCCAGTCAACGTGATGGAGGCAATCCCAGCGTGTTTCACTTTTTAAATAAAGTTTTATTAACTGGGTTCGGGAGAAGCACGGTCATGTAATCCAACCAAACATTGCGCAGGGATGCATATATATAGCCGTCCCTCACCTCCGTCACATGACAGTCTTGCAGTATTTGGCCCCGCCCACTTGTTTACCATATCCGGAATCATGCTTTTTCCACCCGACGAGAAGACCTTCCTTTCCGACCTTCCTTTCCCATCTCCAAAACCATGGAGCAATCCCTCTCCTCGGGATCTTTGCTGAGCCTCCACTATCTCTGGCGCATAGAACTACACGCTCCACTCTTCGCACGGCAAGACACTGAGATCTATCCTCGCCCCCACTGGCAAGACTCACTCCATCTTCCTCCACTTGACCTGCACTCCGTCTCATTTACATTTAGGCATTTGGCAGACGCTTTTATCCAAAGCGACTTACATTGCATTATACTACACATTGATCACTATACATAGAGTATGTGCAATCCCTGGGATCGAATCCATGACCTTGGCGTTGTTAACGCCATGCTCTAACCACTGAGCTACAGGAAAGTCTCCTCCAACCATTTCCGGAATAGAAAAAATGGACTATGAAGACAGCTAAATAAAACACAGCTTTATAACCTGTACGATTTCTGCCATCAACAGTTTACTCTCCTCCTGCCTCGGTCTCGTCTGCTCTTCCAAACAAGGCCCGCCGAACCCCGGCCTCACACCCTGCAGCTTCCTCTGCTGCCTCTCATGCTGCGCCCTGTCCTCTTCTAGCGCCCTGCCGCTGCAGCAGCAGGCTCCCAACTCCAGGTGCATTCTCTGGCGTGAGGATGCCTCCACTAGCAGCTCACGCCACCATTTCCTTCTTCCGCTCCCTCCTCTCTCTTTTGCCTCACCTGCTCCCTCCTCTCTCTTTTGCCTCTTCCCCTCCCTCCTCTCTCTTTTGCCTCTTCCGCTCCCTCTTCTCTTTTGCCTCTTCCTCCTTCCCTCTCGGGAGCCATTTCCTGCCTCCGCAAACGGCCGCAGTCTCAGCCCCTTTTCCTCCTATTAATCCTCCTCAAACACGTTCTTCCTTTTGTCTCCTCTCTTGTCTCTCTCTTTTGCCAGCTGCATTGCATTCTGTCCTTTCGAGAATTTTGTATTGCATTTGGTCGATATACTGGAGATAATTTGTTGCACTTTTAAAACGCCTCCTTTTGAACGTTTCCGTATAAGAGCCCCATCGGCGTGGCTACTAGGACATTATTGAGGAAAAATCTCTGGGCCCCTCATAACTCTCCATACCCTAGCATTAACAGTCTTATTCTTCTCGGAGAAAACTCTGCATTATTACAATATCGACCAAGCAATAACAATGATTAAAAACCATGGTGCATGGTTAGCAAAAGTAGACATAACGGCGGCTTTAAAATTAATGTCCATCAGTCAAAAGTTATGGCATTTGTTTGGCGTCCGTTGGCGCAATAAATTCTACTTCGCCGTGCGTTATATTCGACACCCTGTCAGAAGCTTTATGCTGGATTTTGTCCAACAATTACGGCATTTCTTACCTTCTCCATTTGCTCTATGATTTCTTAATAATTTTGCCTCCCGTCGAGCCCCCCGTCCAAATGCTGTGGGCGTCACCCCTTCGATTGCAGGCGTGGGCCTACCCGTCCGATGTCGTAAACATCTCCGTCGTAGCTCATGTTGGATGGATTTTCCACGTATCGTTTAATACCCTTCGAGTCTGGCGTAAGAATCAACCAATTTCGTAATTTGCTGATTTATTAATTGCTAATACTTTGCCTTCATTATGTTGTCACTACTCGACCACTGACATGGCTTACCTGTCCGGCGCTGCGAGCTTTCCAAGCTCCCATTGGACACTGCGAGAGTTCTTCCGGTCCAGCTTTGTAATATATGAACGCCTTCGCGCCGCTTGTATTCACTTTACTTTTTTGGCTGGTTTTCTTCCCGCGGCTGTCCGGTAATTATCAGGCTGTTTGGGGGAGTACTCTGGGTTCGGGCCAAATTCTTCTCCCGGACAGCAAGGCAAATACGAATCAATGATAATTTATGATTGCATGTTAGTGCGAACTCGTGAAATTAAGTTTTATTAACTAAATTCACATATATATAGACACATATATATATAGCCCTCCCTCACCTCCGTCACATGACAGTCTCGCAGCATCCCTCCGCCACCCTATCACCTCACTCTTAGCTGGTATCTACCTCAGTCAAAGACGGGGGGAGTACTCTGGGTTTGGGCCAAATTCCGAGCTCGGAGCCCTCTCACCAGACAGCACGCCAAATATGCATCAATGATAATTTACGATTGCATGTTAGTGCGAACTTGTAAATAATTATTAAGACAGTTTAAAAAAAAACTTATTACGTTTTCCTTGACTGATATACTGTATTACTGATGAAGACGAAAATAACGTTTTGCCACAGATAATTTATTAGTTGTAAATGCTCATCATAATTCATTATTCTAATAAATGACAACAAGGTGATTATAACTCCAATGCGAAGCGTTGCATTATGTTATCACACTAAATGATGTTTATTGTGAGACGATGGCCAATTGACTGGACATCCGGTTTATTATGATATTCCAGAGTGCTTTTTACTGCTAAGTTACCACTCCCCATCCCTTTACCTACTAAAAATACTAAAGCTTAATAATACATAAAAAGGCATTGTTAGCTGTATAGGATTTACACTTAATTTACATTTCAATAACATTCATGTTTTTTATTATTATATTTATAACTAGAATAATAAATTATGTTGAGCATTTACAACAACTGTCTGTGGCAAAGCTTTATTTTCGTGTGGAAATTGGTTTTCATTAGTAATACAGTATATCAGTCAAGAAAAACGTAATAAGTATTTTATTTTTTAAACTGTCTTAATAATTATTCAAAAGTAAAACTTACCCTGGGATTGTCCAATGCCTCTATTGCGATGACAGGCTGCTACATGGATGACCAAAACTTGATTATAAACCAATCAATAAAATTACTTTGCTACTCTTTTACTGTAAAAGTAAAAGAGTATCTTCATGTACCTTCATTATCAGGTGACTTCATTTTTTGTTTACTTAATTTCTTCCAGTTCCATTCTAACTGTGGCGAAGATCAGGCAGGATCACTTTTAAAAAGAATCATAAAAGTAATAAAATTAGTTCAAATGACCAAAAGATTTTCATGTAGGGTAATTATAAAACGTGCACATGTGCAAAGGATCAAAACTGATCAAAATTGTAGTGCTTAGTGGCTGTATTGAAGTATGTGTGAAAATATACCATACATATCATGCAGATCAGAAAATATGGGTGACCAAAACGTGATCATAAACCAACAAATAAAACGACTTTGCTACTTTTACTGTAATATAAAATCCAAACAAGACAAATGATATTGTGGAGAAATGTAATCATGTAATCATATAATTCTTTGATCATGTATTTTCTTATTGTCTGTTTATAGTATTCTTATACTTATAGGTTGATGTTCAAAATATATTCTCTCCTGGAAACAACCCCTAACATGGTTAAACTAGATGAAGACATAACTGGACATTCTGTCCCTAGACATTTTGTCTCAGTACATAGGTGGGTGTCAATCTTACATTGGTTGATCCTATGC
>JAZGTJ010015862.1:0-13076 GCA_036877575.1 Botia almorhae | reverse complement strand
ATTTGGAATAGCCAGGCTAAAAAAACATGAGCCAAAAGTTGTTCCTGCTGGCCAGAAAGTAATCCTAGAGGGCTGTGTTAACACAAAGCCTGCTGGTTATAAAAAGTTTGCATTACTTGAGCACCCTTCAATTTCATCCTTACCTGGTGGAATTTTCATTGACAGCTGTTTAATTTCCTTACCAGAAACAATCCCTTTTAAAACTCCTGTGCAAGTGAGAAATAAAACAGATCATGATATAAAAATTGCCATTAACTGTGTAATTGCTGAGTTGTCTGTACCACATGACATAATCAGGAATATTCACCCTGATCAAGCGAAATCAGCTGCTTGCTGCTGTAACCAGCAGATTGTCGACGCTGGTCCTAACTTGACTTTGACTTTGGAAACTCCCCTCCTTCAGAGAAGTGGAAGAAGCGGATAACTGCCAAACTGAACAGTTATTCTGATGTTTTTGCACAACATGATCTGGATTATGTTCATGCAACAAAAATCAAACATAGGATGAAATTATCAGATGAAACTCCCTTCAAGCAGCGTTCTCGTCCCATACACCCACAAGATTATGTGTCAAAAAACAACTACAATCCCTCCTAGATGCAGGCATCATCCGGGAATCCATGTCTCCATTTTCATCACCTATTGTGGTTGTACGCAAAAAAAATGTTGATGTCAGGCTGTGCGTTGATTATCAGAGGCTTTATTTACGAACTATTAAGGATGCATATGCATTGCCTAACCTGGAGGAATCCTTCTGTGCGCTCAGTGGATCTCGGTGGTTCTCAGTGATGGACCTCAAGTCAGGGTTCTACCAAATAGAAATGGAGGAAAGTGACAAACAAAAAACAGCTTTTGTATGTCCTTTGGAATTTTGGTAGTGGAATCGTATGCCACAAGGGATCACAAAAGCCCCAAGCACTTTCCAGCGCTTGATGGAGAAGTGAATGGGAGACATCAATTTTCGAGAAGTACTGGTTTTCCTCAATGATTGAATTGTCTTTTCCAAGACACTGGATAAGCATGAGGTACGGCTTACACATGTTTTCGATTGTTTGAGGGAATATGGCCTTCAGCTATCATCTGATAAGTGTCATTTTTTCCAAACTTCAGTACGTTACTTAGGCCATATTGTGTCAGATAAAGGTGTGGAGACAGACCCAGAAAAAGTAAGACCACTTAAGACCTGGCCAAGACCCCAAACCTTAAAGGAGTTGAAGTCTTTCCTCGGATTTTCAGGCTATTATCGCAGGTTTGTCCAGGATTATTTAAAGATAGTAAAGCCTTTAACCAACTTTACATCCGGTTATCCACCTGTCCAAAAGGGGTGTGCGATGGCCAAAGCAGGTAGCAAATATCTCAATCCCAAAGATCCATTTGCTGAAAGATGGACACCTGCGTGCCAAGAGGCTTTTGAAACAATCATTCATAAGTTAACATCGTCCCCAATTTTAGGATTTGCTGACCCGCAGTTACCTTATGCATTATACACTGATGCCAGTATGACTGGTTTGGGGGCAGCGTTATATCAGAAGCAGAACGGACAGGACCGTGTAATTGCCTATGCCAGTAGAGGATTGTCACAGAGCAAATCCCATTATCCAGCACATTAACTGGAATTTTCAGCCCTGAAATGGGCAGTTACTGAAAAATTCCATGATTATTTATATGGCAATGTGATAACAATCCATTGAGATATATTTTAACGACAGCAAAGTTAGATGCGGCGAGCTATCGATGGTTTCTACGCTTTCTACGCTGCGCTTTCTACGTTTACATTTGATATCAAATATAGAGCAGGTAGGCAAAACCATGATGCGGATGGCCTTTCCTGCAGGCCCCATGGTGAGTGCGAGAATGACAAACCTTCTGAAGAAGAGAGTTCCAGGATACTTCAGTTTATTTCCAGTCATTTCACCTCTGATCTATACCCTGTTGAAGCAGTTAAGACGACCTGTTACTCAGAGAGATGAACCGCCTTGAAATGGTAGATGGTCTGTTGTACAGGCGACGACAATGTGACCATAGATCAGTTTACCAGTTTGTCTTACCTTCAGTGTTGAGGTCGTCAGTTCTTGATAGTCTTCACAATGAAATGGATCACTTTGGTTTTGAACGGACACTCAAGCTGGTTAGGGCGTGGTTCTATTGGCCAAAGATGTCATCGTACGTTGAGACCAAAATCAGAACCTGCGGAAGATGTGTGAGGAGGAAAAGTCAGCCAGAGAAAGCAGCACCCCTGGTAAACATACAGACCAGTAGACCTATGGAACTTTTTATCCCTGGAACCAGACAGTTATAATACAAAAGACATTCTGGTAGTTACTGACCATTTTACAAAATATGCCGTCGCTATACCCACAAAAGATCAAAAGGCCAGTACCGTTGCTAGAAGCCTCTGGGAACATTTTCTCGTCCATTATGGGTTCCCAGAGCGCCTCCATAGCGATCAGGGACAGGATTTTAAATCTAAAACCATCAGAGAGCTGTGCTCTTGAGCCGGTATCCGTAAGGTCAGGACTAGTCCCTATCATCCCAGGGGAAATCCCGTGGAACGTTATAACCTCACTCTTCTGAGTATGTTGGTAACGCTGCAGGATAAACAGAAGACAAAGTGGCGCGAACATGTGAAACCTCTCACGCATGCATATAATTGCACAAGAAATAACGTTACTGGGTTCTCACCTTATGAACTCATGTTCGGTCGTCAACCCAGGTTGCCTATTGACATAGCATTTGGATTGCCAGTTAGAGGGACTATGTCTATATCCCATTCTCAGTATGTGAAATCCCTCAAATCCCACCTGGAGGAAAGTTATCAGTTGGCCATAAAAAATGCACAGAAAGTGGCTAGGAAAAACAAAAAAAGATTTGATATCAGAATAAGAGAATCCACACTTGATGTTGGAGACAGAGTTTTGGTCCGTAATCTTAAATTACGCGGCAAGCACAAACTCTGTGATCGTTGGGAGTCTGCAATCTATATTCTGCAAAAGAAGGTGGAGAACGTACCAGTCTATACTGTGTGCCCTGAGGGTAAAGATGGACCCCTACATACCTTACACAGAGATATGTTATTACCTTGTGGATTCCTCTCTGATGCTAAAGATGATGATGTGAGATCAGACACTGTCCAAAAGAAACCCATAACAAGGAGTAGTCCTGTCCAGCCAGATAAGATGCCTTACATTGAAGTAGAAGATGATTTTGTCAATCCTGTGGACATTCCTGTTCTGGAAAAAAGGTTTATTAAAGTCTATGAAATTCCAAAGGAACAGGCCGCAGATGGAATTGTAAATTCAGTTGATGAAAGTGAATAACCAACATCACAGACCCCACCAGCCATATCTGACTCCCACTCTGACAGAATTGCAGAAAATCAAGGGCAAATGGGACAGTCTTTAGACTCGCCTTTGTTGGAGATGTCGGAGCGCCTATATGAAGTTCCTCTGGAAGACGATGATGATGTTCCTTTGTTAGACTTGTCAGAATCAAACACAGATCAAAATCAGGAAGAAAGCAATAAACAAACAGATGCCAATGATGTCATACCTACAGAATCGACAACTGCAGATCATGATGTCCAAGAGACCGGCGAAAATCTTTGTAGATCTGAGCGAACTAGAAGAGCACCTGGGAAGCTTACATACCCAATCCTGGGTAATCCCCTTATTTCTTTTGCTCAGACATTATTGAAGAGTTTTAACAAAGTGTTAATTGATGTAGGGAGCATCAATATTTCTGAGGATAACATGAAGGGACTCATGCTAGTTTAGAAGGGGTGGATGTAACCCCGTTACGAAGTAGAAGAATATAATTTAAAATAGGAACAATCAATACCTAAGTTACTCTTTCTTTAAGCCAATCAAAATACCATATTGCATGTTGTCCCGCCTATCAGCTTCGCTCATAGGTTGAATCTATTCAAGCAAGTTAGGTTTTCAGACTACGCAGATCGCACCACACAAATAGAGCACTTCTTTTTGCTGATTGAAGAAAGAGTTGCATATATATGTATATATTGTCAGGAGATCGCTGTGGAACAGCATCGATTGCTCATCTGCTTCTTTAATCAAATTCAATGTGTATTTTGGTCGGGTCTTTCCACAACAAGGGTTTTCCGTTGTTGCTATTGTGAAAGTGTTGAACATTTGGATGTTCTGGGAACCGTCATGCGTTAGGACTGTTACCAACAAAGGAATTAACAGACACTGGAGAACATTTTGTTTCTTTACCACTTTTGAAAGACTACATGGATTGCCGAACTGGTTGCATCTGATACACATCTAACAAATCTTTACCCTTTTTAAGAAGCAATGATATCAAAGATGTTTTTTGGTCACTATGAAATGTACCAAACTCTGTTGCAAAATTAAATGAGTCAAGCATAAAAGTCCCTACCATATCCCATATTTCTAAATATAATTCAGGAGGGAGGTGGTGACTTGCCCTTCTGAAGGCTTTTAGTGCTTCATGGATCTCCTCCAAGCTTAACGGGGCCTCTAAAGAGTCTTTATCAAATTGTGTGATCCGAGGCAGTTCTAATTTAACCAAGTACTCTTTACAAACGGACTCATCAAAATCGGTTTCTGTTGTGTATAGATTTGTGTAAAACCCTTCAAATATGTTGTTAATTGTTATAGGATTTGTGGTTACCTGGTCATCTGAAGATTTTATTGCACTCATATATGCCCTAGACTCACATTCTCTCAACCTGAGGCCAAATAAGTGGCTAGGTCTCTTCGATTCAAAATAGTATTTTTGCCTCGTCCTATGGTAAAATAAACTCTGCCTTTGATTGTAAAAATAAATTATATTCCTCTTTCAAGAAGGACAATTGTGTTGCTTGTTGATCAGAAAAATTTTGTTTTTGTAAATTTTGTAATAATTGGATCTTATTTTCTAATTGTGTAAATTGGCGGGTTCTTGCTTTGGCTAAAGCAGAAGAAAAAGATATCCTCATATTATCATGTATTACACTGTTTGTCGTTTCCCACAATATTTGAGGGTCTACATAAGATATATTCCTTACGAGAAACTCCTTTATATGATCTTTTGATCTGAAATAATATATTACTGATTATTTAGTAACGATAGGTTAAAACTTTCCTGTAGCTCAGTGATAAGAGCATGGTGTTAACAGCGCAAGGGTCATGGGTTTGATCCCAGGGATTGCACATACTCAGAAACAATGTATAGTATAATGCAATGTAAGTCACTTTGGATAAAAGCGTCTGCCAAATACATAAATGTAAATGTGAAACACCATCTAGGGGCCTTGGTCTTAATGTTGGAAAGGTGAACATTACATAATACTGCAGAATTAATCAGTCAATAAAATTTATAATATAGAGATGGAAGAATTAGATGAAATTAGAGATGGACTGAGAAATATGTAATCTATCCTAGAAAGTCTTGTCTATTAGAAAAAAAAGTGAAGTCCTTAGATGTAGTATTTTGGATTCCCCAAAGATCGATCACATTAAGTTCAGTGATAAATTTATTCTATAGCTTAGAGGATGTGTTAGCTGTAGTATCAGGGTGAGATTTATCCAGTGCAGGATTTAAAACAACATTAAAATCACCACCCATCACTAAAGGAAAATCAATCTGCTCAACTGTAATTTCCTATGGACTAAGATGAGCACCCCAGATGAGCAGTTTAAGATGAGCAGTTTTATTACGAGCACAAGAGAAATCTGCCAGTTTGTAATACTTATTTTGAAAACGTGCCACATCGCATTGTTTTAAATGAGACTCTTGTATCAGGGCACAGGAGATCGATTTACAGTGCAAATATTCTAATATACGGGAATGTTTAAAAAGAAGAATTTAGGCCATTCACATTCAATGATAAAACATTCAGAACATGCATTGTGTGCTCGCAATACCATGATTCTGTCCAATTGAAGAGAAACAAAAGCATAGCCATATTTCTAGTGACATGTAAACATTAGTAGGTATCCTAGATACCAATCCACCTAGATGCATAATTCTTTAAAAAAAAATGGAAAATAAATAAAAGTATTGATGTCTGTTGAAGGGCATAGAAGAACAAGAGAAAGGAACAACAAACAACTATGAACAACAACCAAAACAGACCGCACATTACCGAGAGTGTAGGTCTGCATGAACAACAGAAACAAATGTTGATGCATGACCAGTCCACGTCAATGCAAGACATGTCCCCAAAAGGCCCACTGAGCCAAAAGCATAGGGGCTGAACCTGCTCTCTATTAGCCCAAAAATAATCATAATAAGAATAACAAATTAAAAAATTAAAATTATTATTATTATTTACCATGGCCACCTTGTTATCGTCCTCTTTAGGGCAGTTAGGAGGATCGCCAAAGACCTTGTCGTTAATTTGAGGGGATGGAGACGGTAGCCGTTGTCTTCCGTTGCTTTGCAGTGCTGCAGAATACGTCTTCAGTGACAGTGAAGTAACAAAATCCTTCGCCTTTTGAGGAGAGCCGAACATCATCTGCTCACCTTTGTGCCGTAGCTTAATTACCGCGGGACAGGTGAGGAAGGGCTGGAGACCAAGTGCTGTCATCTTCTTCAAGACTGGATTAAAGCTCTTTCTCTTTATAGTCAAGGCTGGACTAAAATCAGGAAAAAATAGTAGCGTGGCATTGTCCTAAGTATATTTCACCGGATATGCCTGCCAAGCACCCTAGAACACGGAAGATGAGAGTATGCGGCGATTAGTTTTTTCTTCCGTCATACACGCGATGGTCCCGGTCAATCTCGATGTCACGGCCCTTCAGCGAAGGGATCCACCTGGGAAGACTAGCTCGGAGGAAGCCAGCTGCATCAGAGCCTTCCACCCCCTCCGGTAAACCCACCAGTCTTACGTTAATTTTCCTGTTCCTGTCCTCATTGTCCCTCATTATTTCGGGGATTTGCTTCAGCTGATTTCTTAAGTTTAGGACAGTCCTCCTAACCTCACATGCAGCTGTTTGAACGGAATTGACCCTGTTGCGTGTCTGTTTTGCTGCTTTTCAACTTTTGTTTTTAGCTCTTTTATAGAATCATTGGTCATTTGTATATTTAGATGTAGATGACGGAGTGCTGGGGTCAGTACCGCTTCTCTTAATCGAGTCAATCGCTTCTCTTACAGTCGAAGCCACTATTAAATTGAAAGTACTTTATTGCTCCTTAAGCGCTAGCTTGATACCGCTAGCTATAGCAGCATCAAGATCCTCTCTGGGGATGGTGGAATCTTTGAATTTCTTCTTTATTGGCGATTGTTCACTCTTTCTTTTCTCTCTCTCTCTTTGGAAAAGTGAGCAGAGCAAAGGACCAAGCATGCATTGCTGCCGAAGGGTCACGTCATCCTCCAGAAGGCTTAATTTTTGAACGGAGGAAGGGATACAATTGAAACTGGAAAGTGGGATTTAGATAACATTCTGTACATTTAATCCAATGTGAGAGTTCTGAGTATATAAGTCATTAAATGTATTGTGTTGTTTTTAGAATGTAATTATGGTTTCTTTTAGTTTTTTATCATAACCAAACTTACACAGTGCTGAACTTTCTGATGTTTTATTTTATTCTTCGATGTGTACAAAGAGTATGAGAATTTATTTTCACCAGAGCTGAAACTGTCCAAGCTGCTGAATTCAAATATCTAGGAAGTTCCCAAGAGTGTTGGTAACATGCAGTCAATTAATGAACATTGATGCTCAATCAATAATATGTGATCTACACATCTAAGACAAAGGACAAAAGGGATTTGTTGTTAATACAAAATCAAACGTGAATCAGTATGAGACTCTTGTGTCTATTATTCACTCGCCTACTGTGCTATCTTCCTCTCTCCAGTAGTGATTCCTTGCTTCTGTTTAATTGGCCCATGCTGAACATTATACTCATGTGACACTAGACATTGTTTGCTGGACATTTTAGCCTGAAGCCCAGCAGAGGGGCTCGGCATCCGGATCTGCTATTCATGGCTATCCGATTGGTTAGCTGGTTGTCAAATCATCATATATCCTATTTAGTGTTTTCCCTTGGTAATCCTATATGAGTATCTTTCCACAGTTAAATTTTTTTGTTGTTAAACCTGTGTCTTCCTCTAAATGAAACAATCCATAATGACCTGTAATCTGGGTCGGTTGTCCTTCTGGAAGATCCCCATTTTGTAGACATAATTTGTTGTGCTACTTCGCTTGGAAGAAACAATTGGATGCAAGTAAATCTACCTCCACCCTCAGAGGTATGGTGGCTGCGATTAATGCTGCCAGAGTGGGGGTCTTTTTGAAGATGTGCAGTGCTAGTGCCCGTGCTAGACATATCATACCACAGTGGGATTAAGTCCTTAGGAGCAACCCCCATTTAGCCCCTTGAATTGACAGACCTGAAATGGCTGTCCCTAAAGATTGCCTTTCTCCTGGCAGTAACCCTTGCCAAAAGGACTTGGTAACTTAATGCTCTATCAGTACCTAAAAGCTGCTGTTGTCATGAACCGGTGAGGGAAGAACCCTGTCGCAGATCATCTGAACAGAAAATGTACTTTATTTTAACAAAAACTCCCATAAGGGAGCAAAACAAAAACAGACAAGTGTCAGGGTCCTGGCTTCTTGTCTCAAGATTTTCCTAGTTTATGTGCCAGGATCCTGACATCCCCTGTGTTCTGTGTCAGAGCATAATGTTTGGATCCTGACTCAAACCTAGTTGTGGTTCTTGTTTCTTGGAGTCAGGATCTAGACTCATGCTCTGTGTCTTTGTCATCTGTGGAAGCACATGGCCTTTGTTTGTTTACATTTGTCATGTGCTCTCTGGTTGAGTGTCTTGACCCCGTCCCCTTGTTTCCTCGTTAAGCATCCTGTTTTCAGTTGTTTCCCCTCACCTCACCACCTCACCTTTCTTATTTAATTGTGTTTGCAGTCTTGTGCTGGTTTGTAAATGTCTTTTGATTCTTGTGTATTTTGTTGCCTGGTTGTGGTTCCGTGTTTTTGGTTCCTGGGTTTTGGGTGATGTTGCTGTTTTTTGGTTTGGTTTTGTTCCTTGTTTTCTTCCCCCAACGTAATAAAATATTTTTGTTAAAAGCTGTCTGCAAATAAATTTTTTCTTCATTGGCGTCCCTGACAACAAGACTTAAACTACACTGAACAAAAACCAAAACAAGATTTGATATTCAAAGTTGAGCTCTTTAAACATGAAATGCTGCTGAAAACGTTTTACAACTAGAAACGGCAACAAACAATACACCAGCACAAGACAGCAGACACAATGGTAATAAATAGGAAAACAAACAAAGCAGGTAACAAGGGCAGGCAGGTGAGGGGCAAGAACTAATGACTGGATAATTAATAAGGAAACAAGAAGGCGGAGTCGAGACTCAAGACAGGAGAGCACATGGCACAAAGTAAACAATGGCCAAGTGCTTCCAAAGATCACAAGATACGGAGCATGAGTCTAGACACTGACTCTAAGATGCAAGAACCAAGACTAGAATAGAGTCTGGATCCAAACATAACACTCTGACACAAAACACAAGAGTTGACAGGATCGTGGCATAAGAATTTAGATAAAAACCCAAGACAAGGAAGCCAGGACCCTGATAGCTGTAGGTTTATGCCAGAGAATGCAGGGGGTATATTGCACCCCAACAGACAGATTTTCAGATTTTCTGTCCAAAGTGTTGTCTACACCTCAACCAATCAGTCATCCTTTTCTTCTTTCACAAGAAAATTAGGAATTGGAACAAAGACATTAATTTGTCCAGTTAGAACACAGTCAATCTATCCACAGCAGACAAAGGCATTTAGACAAACAGATCAGATGTTTGCATTCTTTAAACAGAGTGTCGAGGTAAGCCAGTATCAAAGGCAAGCCTTTCACATTGGGTGAATTTCTTTAGAGTGATAAAGCTCAGATGGCAAGCCTGGCAAATCGAGGAGAAATCTTTTTTCATTCTCCTGATATCAGCCAAGCTCATCCACAGATGTCCTCTGTGGCCATCATCACTGCCATAGAATGTCCTATGGCATCAGCTGTTTCTGTGGAGTAGCGCAGCTCAGCAACTACATCTAGGGACACCCCAAAACATGATGTAACAAACATAATGGTTTTTTTTATCCTTTTCACTTAATCTTTCTCTACACATTTTCCAAATCCATTACACAACCATAAACATTGCAATTAATACATCTAATTTTATCTCCTTTTTCCACTTTTCACTTCTGCTTCAGCTTGTGTATTAATTTTATTCATATTTAGCAAACTTGGCATTTTATTCTACGGTATTGTGATTGAAATTAACTTAAATGCTAAAGAAATAAATGTACAGAAAGAGAAAACCATTCAGTTTGAAGAAAAAAGTATAGTGTGTATACTGTATGTGTATTTTTGTACGATACTCTCAGCTCTTACAGCTTTAAATCAAATCCATATGTGTTAGAACTGGCGTTTTGTGTCTTTGTTCATGTATTTGTTAAGCTATTATTTATATAATTATATATATATCTCTGACTGCTTTGAGATTTGCATAGAATGTGCACTTATGCACAGAAAAAGCGCTTATGTTGATGAATTGTATTATTAATAAATTGTCTTAAAATCTAAAAATGTCATAAAAATGTATTTTTATATCTAGTTTTTTTTGTAGAATTTTAGTATTTTTTGTAGAAACTACTTTAGTTATTATTTGTGTCTAAACATGAAACATGACTTTATGATACATATAACTTCCCTGATTTCAAGCATGTGATTTTGAGAATAAAAAGCAGGTAAACAGTTCTGGTCTTTATAGTGGAGTTCAGAATGGACTGCAGAAAAAGATCACTTCAGGGGTGGAGGGGTTTTAGGGACAGGAAACACAACTCTCTTTGTAAGGGTGAACTCTGGTTGAGGCATCTGCTTTTTCAGACCAGATCCATCCGTTTTTCTGCTCACATCATGGTTCACTTGTGTTAGAATGGTGATCAGATCAACATCCCTACATGCACACAAAATAACAAACAGACAGATCAGAAATTAAATCAATTTTACAATCCAAAATGAATCAGTTATCAGAGCTCAGACTCAAGGTTCAGTCTGATCTGTAGGACTTAAGGCTGTCTGTCAACATCTGTTTATAATGTGTATCTTTACACTGATCTTTCTACCAACAGGGTGCTGGTTTAGGGCAGTGTTGTTATGGTCCTGTCAGCCCTTTAGACTCGGTTTAATGGAGGCTTAAGCCAAGTCTGAGAATAGAATGCATGTTTGAGCTGTCCTAACTAAATGCAACTTGCACTGGCATTTTTTTTAAATACATCAGTGCCATTGTTTAGCCTTAAAATGCACATCAGTAATGTTTTTTTATAAGGCACGCTGGTTCTTGTTTCTTCATTTAAGCCTTTTCTCATTTACAATTAGTTGTGAGAAAAAAAAGGATGGGAGTGATTCACAATGCATGCTGAATGCTGAAATAGCTGTTGTAATTTAGTGTACATTTCATCGCAAATCCTTTAAGAGTGTAATACCATATTTTTATCATCATACACAAATTATATTACATTACTATTTAATACACTATTGTATGCTATAGTAAATACCATATATATATTTGTTTAATTTGCACCTTAACGGAATCAGCCATCTTTCTTTAACAGTTCTTTGGCAGCACAAATTATTTTATTCCATGAAATGTTTGTATTATTACAGTCCCATTACATTTTTGTATTTTGTATAATTTTTGCATGATCATTTCTAGAGAAATATATGGAATTCATGCTATTCATTTAAAATGCTATTTGGTATTCTGTGCTGATGTCACTCATTCATGAGCACGGGCGCACATGGACTAAACCCAGCTAAACTAAACTCAGACAAAAGCCTTAGTTGAAAGAGAACGTTGATTAGCTTCTTTATAGTAAAGCCTAACTGCCTTGGTTTGGTTTTGTAAACTCAAAACTAATCCTGTAACCCTTAGTTTGTTCAACTACTTCCATGGTACAGGCCCTAGGTAAAATTTTCAAAACAACAACAACAACAAAGGCAAAACTGCAGCAAAACAAAACTAGATCACTTCCATTAAATCAAAAAAGCTGTCTACACCAGAAACATCCACATTGTAGTATATTTTAAACGTTTTGACATAATCTAGCATGTTTTTTACCAATGTTTCGCCATAATATATATACATTATTACATATTACATAAATAATGATATAATATTTTTACATTGATACATGATGCTACTATGTTTTAACATAATACTAACATATTTTAACATGATGTTAACATGTTTTTACATGATGCTAACATGTTTAAGCATGATATTATCACAATTTAGCATCAATTAGCATGATTCTAACATGACTTAACATTATGCTAGCATGATGTTAGAATGATGTTAGCATGAATTAACATGATGCTACCACGATTTAAAATGATGCTAGTATATTTTAACATGAATTAGCATGATTCTAGTATGATTTAACATAACACTATACATTAACATTGCAATTAATGTATCTCATTTTATCTCCTTTTTCCACTTTTAACTTCTGCAAGTGTGCAAGTGTGATTAAAAAAGAATAGCAACAGAATAAAATAAAATTTTAGACGCAGCTCACTAGTGAGTTGTGCTACTTTTAGAACAGGCCTGCGGGCAACTCATGTGGTCCTCGGGGGCGACCTGGTGCCCGCGAGCACCGTGTTGGTGACCCGTTTTGTGATTGAAATCGCCTTAAATGCTAAAGAAATAAATGTACAGAAAGAGAAAACCATTCAGTTTGGTGAAAAAATTATAGTATGTATAGTATTGTACGATACTCTCAGCTCCTACAGCTTTAAATCAAATCCATATGCGTTAGAACTGGCGTTTTGTGTCTTAGTTCATTTATTGTTAAGTTATTATGCATATAATTAGTTTTATGTATATATCTCTGACTGCTTTGAGATTTGCATAGAATGTGCACTTATGCACAGAAAAAGCACTTATGTTGATGAAATATATTATTAATAAATTGTCTTAAAATCTAAAAATGTCATTAAAAAATGTATTTTTATATATAACTGTATTTTATGTAGAAATGACTTTAGCTATTATTTGTGTCTAAACATGAAATATGACTTTATGATAT
>JAZGTJ010015861.1:0-13077 GCA_036877575.1 Botia almorhae | reverse complement strand
AGGCTAAATTCATAGTTAGTGGTGAATGTGTTTCTCATACTGAAGTGTTACCAAGAAATATTATTAAATTTTAGTTTCTTTTAATGAAGATTAATGTTGGGTGTGTTTTGGGTCACTTAATAATCGAATCATTATCTAAAATAAATGTGAATCCTGAAGCTAAACCAAGTCCAAGACATGGCAGGACGTTCCAAAATAAAGGTGCAAAGCATCTCTGTCATCTGTTGTAGGAGTGAATACTTAAACTCTGTCGCACGTTTCCTGGTGATCTGTGCTAATAAATCCCCAATTTATTCAGTGTTTGTCATTAGTATGATAAAAGCTAAGAGAGAAGTCCGTCGTTCTCCCTAAAGCCATGCGCAGCAGTAATTTCAAATCATTTTGTTTTCAGATAACAGTAACCACATTACCTCAGTGTCATCTCTCCTGTGTTGTTTCCCGCTCCTCTCGAGTTCGTTAATTTCGGTAATGAGTTTTGTCTTTTACTTCCGCAGATAACTGAACTCCACAACATCAAGAACATTACGCGAATGCCCCGAGAGACTAAGAAACACGCAGTGGCAATTATTTTCTGCGACGAGACGTCCAAGACATTTGCCTGTGAGTCAGGTAAGCACTGTCTTCAACTAATAAAGTCTGTTATAGTTTCACCACAGAGAAAAGACTGGATTCTATCCAAAATGGCTTCATTAATTCTATATTTCAAGATGCTTTAGTATTGATTTTCGCATGTCCTGGTACTTGGAAATTGGTTTACTCTTTGAGTTACATCATTTGTTCCTTGAAACTCGAGAATATAGTGAAAAACATACAGGCTACGTTCTAAGGAAATGTTGAAAGAGCCCTATGGGATACACATTGTGTCATATGTCATATGATGAAAATAGAATATGGCCAGAAGCAACAGGCAAAGCAGCAGTTAGAAAACAAAATGAGAAATTCTGCACACACATACACATACATGTGTTTTACTCACCATCATTTTGGCGGCAGAAATGGTCTACTGTCCCTTGTGCATCCTCTCACACTGAGAATCTTGTAGTGAAAGGATGGCAGTGTCAGAACTTGATCAAGGCTTTTTGCCAGACAAAGAAAACAACCAGAAAACAAACAAAAATGACTGAAGTATTAACTCTCTTGTCTAATATTACATATGAAAAATAATAATGTTTAAAAAAAAGTATTAATATTTAGTTCTGGGATTTTTACAACAGCATTTTACTGTGCCACATAAGGCACGATTAACCCTAATTAAATTTAGTTTGTTCATAAAAAATAATTTGTTTCCAAGTGACTTAATTGCTCCAGGCAAACAGCGCTGAGTTTAATGAATAAGGTGCAATTGAAGCTAAACTGACACAGAAGGGAGATGTAATAATTTAATTTAAACTGACACAACTGTGAATTTTCCCCCTCAAGAATTTGAGCAAAAACATTGTGTTTTTGAACTCTTTAGACATAAAGATGTCTCAGGGAACAAACGAAAAACTTCTGCTCCTGAATTCATCCTTTGCCTTTAAAATTCCTGTCAAGCAGAATTCCCAGGTAGGCCAATGATCGGCGGGGCAGCCCGGGGTGGAAGGGAGAGAGGAAGGAGGAAGTTCAAGGGAAGGCAGTGGAGTGTATGAGCGTAGGGGGAGTGTGGCGGTGGACCCGCTGGGATACCATTAGCACCTCTGGGGTCTTTCGCACTGCCCGGGGGGACGCCAGGAATGTTCTGAATCCATTTACCATTTGCCACCACCTCAACTCTCCCCCCTCCCTTCTGAAGCAGGATGTTAATGGAAAATGGGCTGAGCAGGCATAGGGTTGATATGAAGAGCTGTGAATGATATGGGCGTGTACCAGAGGTTTAAAAGCATGTAAATGTGCCTTAAGGCTGTTTAAATTAAGACATCTTTGGTCCCGAGCGGTTTTATGCATTTATCTGTGAGATATTCAAAGACTTTTCTACGGTATGTTGTTTTGCTGTTAATAAGACCTGCTGTTAATGTGTCCGGCTGTATCACATGACCTCATTGTCCTTGTGGTAGGAAATCACGTTTGCATTTGTGGGGAGAGAAGGCTTATGTGTGTGTGGCGCGGCAAACTCTGCATGTGGCTCTTTTAATTTTGGCACGGGTACCTGTTCACACGCCGCCCTCGCTTGAACTTCCCCTTTCCCACAAACTCCTGCCATATGGAGCGTGCGCCCCTCACATGTCCTCCACATGTAGGAACCTGACCTCCCATGATCCTTCACTTCCACTTCCTCACCTCCCTCTGATTCTGTCAGGTTATGCCTGTGCTGCTTTGACCTGCACTATCCGTTTCTTCCCTCTTGCTTGTCTACATTTATCTCACTCTTTCTCTCTCTCTCCTGGAATTTGACTGTCTTTCTGTCTTTCTATATTTATATATGTCTTTATATCTAAATATTCATCTGTCTGTCTTTTTGTATATCTGTCTCTCTGTATTTATATATCTGTGTCTATATATCTGTGTGTCTGTTTAATCTATCTAACCCGTCTAATCTGTTTGATCTCTCTTAACCCATTTCCTTTCTCCTGACCGTTTGTCCTGTTTTTCACTTCCTGTGTTCTGTGTGTGCTTTTAACCGCATAAAGATGTTGCACTGTAAAGTTCTGTGGTTCCGCTGGGCATCTTTGTGTTTGTGCACATAGCTGCCTGAGCACTTGAGGGTCTGCCATGCTGATGAAGTATTTGTTTATCCAATTTTCCACTCAGTGGGCCCAAAAGTGTGTGTGTGAATTTAGACACACTTAAAGGTCACCGTCTCAGGAGAGAGGCCACGCAAAAAATCCAGTGAAACGCTTGTACAAAAAAACGGGAAAGAGCAGAGTGATTTGTTTGTGTCTCAAAGGTTAAATAAAGAGAGGGTTCAAGGCATTGTGGGTTCATTTCCAGATGTTGAAGTGCTCACACTTATTATTTTGAATGTAATTATTTAGCAAGATTTTAATGTACTCTTCAAAAATACATTTTGTATTCAACCTAGAAATTGGATTAAGGCTGTCAATTGACTATTTTTTGGGTTACAGCTTCATAACTTTTAGGTTAAGAAAAATGATTGGAAAAGTACATAACTTTAGCATTTGATATGGTGTCCTTACCTTACCTCGATTGACGATGGTAAGCTTATATTAATGATTTATAATTTGAGCTGTTAAGTTCGATTTCATGGGAAATGTCAGTTCAGTTGATGTCTATCATCTGTGTAAACAGAAAAAAGATTAAATGCTGTTTGTAGTTTGTTTTCACAGCAGTTGCTTAGAATTTAAACTTGTTATCCACATTAAGAAAATAACTCCAAGTTCCATATTGCAGATTTAAGTTAATCACATGGTATGCTAATTAATTAATCACATTGATTACAGTATTAACATAAAACCGCTGTTTAGAAAAGACCCTAAATTAAGGTGAATAAAGATATAGGTTGGTAATAAATAGCAGGCAGACTGAAAAAAACATATTCATTTTAGGCTTCTATAACTGCAGCTGAAATGTACTTAGGGCAACAAATCAAGCAAACTCATTGTTATTCAAACAAGCTGCAAAGAAAAAACACAAACCTGACAAGGTCACAAATCTGTTAACAGCTGCTTGCCATGTAATTAGATGAATCTAATCTCATAATGTTGAGTTTCATACCCATGTCACAAGCACGATTAGTGTGGATGGAGTGATTTGGCGTAGTTGTAATTTGGGCTTCTTTCACTTGGTATCACATTGCTAAACTGAACTAGGCTCTTTTGAATGGATGCTAATTTGCGGGTTTTACTAATTAGAATGCAGCTGTTAAGAGGCTCATGTAGATTAACCTGGAGAATGGAGGATTTAATGAAGAGAGGAAAAACAAGTTAAAAAACATACGCAAGTGCCTTTTTTAAGAAGTAAATTACTGCAGCATGATATTTGTGGTTTTGTTTGCTGGAAATAAACAGAAAGCTTTAGGAAACTGAATAATTTTGAATGAAAGGTAATTAACAGTCCAGTGCAACTCCCCAAATGCTTCATCTCCTACAAAGAGGCCATACTAAATCCAAACATAAGAGGCCAAACATACTAAATAACTAACACAGATTCGGTGTAATGTTGCCCTTAAAATTGCTATGCTGATATTTCTTCATTCTTTAATGAAAAATGTTCAGTACACACACACACACACAAACATACACACGTATTAACCTTTCTGATTTTCTGATGAGTTTATTTTTTTGAACTGATGTAAACACTGTTCAAAAGTGAGCAACAGTGACTGTGTTGGTATTTTTAGTGGCCTTTTGTATTTGATTGATTCACCACTGCGCTTATGTAAAAATGATACTGCAGAAAGAATACTGTAAGTTAGCTAAAATGGTTTTGCATTTTTTCCTCATTTAACACTTGAAAAGTATTCATTTTGGGCCAGACTAATGAACTTGCTTGTGCCTTTGCATTACTGCCAAATCTGTAAATGTGTTTTCCTCCTGCTGTTTCCTCCTTCCTGTTTACTGCTCTCTCTCCACCAGCTGCCCTCTGCAGCCCGACTGTATGTTTGTATGTAAACATGATGCTATGAATGTGTGTGTCCGCAGAGCTGGAGGCTGAGGAGTGGTGGAAGTTATTGTGTTTGGAGTGTCTGGGTAGCCGACTTAATGACATCAGCCTGGGAGAACCGGACTTGTTAGCAGCAGGGGTGCAGAGGGAACAGAACGGTCAGTATCCAATTAGAGCTTGGCTTTCTGGGTGATTTTTCCTCTTGTACTCCCTAAATGATTCTATTACAGGGACCAAATGTGTTTGTTAAACACAGACCCTCCAGGTCTGTTCTCATGTTTATAAATGATCTGCTCGGGCCAAGGTCCTTCGCCGAGCGCTAATGGCCACTGCCGTGCATCAGAGCATCAACTCATAATGAAGCTTGTCATAGAGATCAATGAGATTAGGGCACAGAAGAAAAACAGGATGAATGTACGTGGCAAATTTGTGAGAAACAGTTAAGAGAATAAGTTCCAGAATTCTTCCGTCGGTGTCCTTAGCAGTTAGTTTCTTCCTTGAATAAATGAAACATTGGCGAATTATTCTCGACTGGTTTCGCTTCCACACCCAGATTTTATATTGGACGTGGCAAGACAAACAAAGGATCAAAACTGTTTATTGTACAGAAGTAAACAACAACGTCCTCAAAATGTTGAGGACATTTTCAGGCATTTGAGCCATTAATATTTACACCATTAATTTAATGCTTTCATGAGCTCAGCAGTCAATAATTAATTCGAAAGCTTCATGCCTTAGGCCAGTTTATCCTCATTGCCTATCAACTCACATTTATTGTAGTCTTGGTCATATTTTCTTGTTCTGCATTGTGTTGATTATGGTTTTCAAGGACAAGGGTGTGTACAACCTGTCCATGCTGGCATCTTTCTAATTTATCTAGCTACTACCAATTCCTATTCAGAACCTACTCTACCTATGAACGACCCGATTCGTGACCCAATCGGATCAGATATGTGAGAATCACTGCTGCAGTCCGGCTGCAAGTCATCCGGAGATCTTTGCTGGAATCTCAGAACTGTACTTGTGTCTGTGTGTGTTTTTTTTAAACATAATTCTTAAAATCAATACCAGTTCATCTCCGAGTGGTGCTGAGGCATTCAAGCATGAAGCTACGCCAGACGTTATACAGAATAATCGTCCATATTTTTTAAATCGAACGAAAGGCGATTATCGATTTGTTTTCGTAACAAGATGACAATGTGTATGCGATTATATCAGCTGGAGGTCAGCAAAATGATCATTCTGTCTTTCGACGACTGAGGAATAACGAGCAGAGAGTTTGCCATTTGCATTTCAATTAGACCCCTCTAACGACGAGCTTTGATAATTAAATCAGAGTTAATTTTCACCATCCCTAAAATAGCCCCCACATTACATCGCCTCTGCCTCTAGAGAGACACATAGCTTATTTTGAAGCATTAGGTATAATTAGGCGCTATTCATTTGGATTATGAAGCGCACCCTTGTCTTTTTGGAGCTTATTGAGATGGTGTGGTTACTTCAGGCACGGTTGGCTCAAGAATCGCTCGCTGTCATTTTGTTTTTCTCTCTGGCACTATGGCAACAATCTATTGACCTTTATGTACTGCAAGGGCCACATCTGCGAGAGGAGAAAACAGTCAGGCAGAGAAATAATATTCATGTTTGATAACTCTGTTGAGATGTTCTCTAGAACTTCAGCCCTAACCTGTACTTCTCGTGTTCAGGCAGAACAGCAGAGTGTTCCTGCTGCTCAAATAAAGGCTACATTCATTCAAATGGTTTATATCTGAATACTGTAAATATGACAGTTAAGAGGACCTTTGGCATATTTTGTTGTTATGAAAATGAAATGTCAAACAAACAGCAGTCCGCAACCTTTTCAGACCTGTTAAGGAAACTGTTTTCTCTGTTATGAGAAAACTAATTGCTTTCACACCAGCTGTCAGTATGAATCTTCTCAATTCTGTTGCGTTGGCAGTTGGTTTGTTTTGATATACAGCAGGGGTTCCCAGTCTTTTAAAGTTATTTACTTCAAGTACACTCTCGTATTTTGAAGTCCAAGTGAAAACAAAAATAACCCCGGTTACTTTCTTAATGCACGCTCCGGGTCTTTTGTGCATGATTCACTGGTGCATGTTTTTCCAGATAAAAAGAAAACACAGAAAACAGAAAATCACATTTTTGCTTTGAATTGCTTCGTTTTTTATTTTAAGGGGTTTAATTATTCATTTTGATGTAATTTAATTCAGCATTGACATTTCTGCCTCAGTCTCTCAAACCCTCAGTTGGGAAACCTTGGTCTGCAGCACACGACTTATTCAATTCATGAATTCCAGAGAGATTTAACGTTTACCTGATGCCAACTCCAAACCTGGACATCTACGGCGAGTGCACAATGCAGATCACTCATGAGAACATCTACCTGTGGGACATTCATAACGCCAGAGTCAAGCTGGTCATGTGGCCGCTCAGCTCTCTAAGAAGATACGGCAGAGACTCCACTTGGTTCACGTTCGAATCCGGGAGGTACGTAAACTGCACCAGTGTCTTCATTGTCCAATCATATGCTTTCATTCAGTCCTGAGTCCTGATTGTGCTGTTCTAGCTATTGATTGGCTGAGTCGGGTGCTCAACATTTAACCTACGCTTTTACTTACACTGCAGGCCACCATTAAAGTATTCCATGATTGTTCAGCCCATTATAACAAAAGCGTGAGTATACTGAGAAGAAAAGAAAGGAAGCAATAATTGCTTAACGGATATGTGTGTGTGTTGTGCTCTCACAGGATGTGTGATACAGGAGAGGGCTTGTTCACCTTTCAGACCAGAGAAGGCGAGATGATCTACCAGAGGGTTCATTCTGCTACGCTGTCCATCGCCGAGCAGCACGAACGCATGATGATGGAGATGGAGAAAAGCTCCCAGGTACCATTAATTTACATATCCCACAATTCCCTAGTAGGGTACATTGGAACTAATTGTAACATTTCATGTTATAATTTCTGTATTATTCTACAATGTAAGTACAAGCAAATTTCACAAATGAATATTTATTGTGATGGGGATGGCCAGTGTGGGCAGATCCTTAGCAACAAATTAATTCCCTTTATAAGGAAAAAATCCCAGTCAATTATCCCCTCTTCCAGCCTTTTAATGTTATAGTAGACCATGTTGACAACAGTCTTTCCAAAAGCTCTTTTTATACTATTCTTTCATTCATTTGACATTTACTGAGAAAATGTTAATTTTATTTTTTAATGTGTAGAACAAATATGAAAATATGTCATGCATTCCAGGAATGTGTTTTTGCTAAATGAATCTGCAACATTTTTAAAATGATTACATTGGTTTTCACAAAACGTTGCAGTGCGTGGCGAAAAACAGGTGTTCGGGAAAACGCTGTGATGTTTGTTGTTATTTTGTTTGATGGGGAGGGAAATGAAATCAAACAGGCCTTTTACTCCAGGGGGCCTTTAGATCTGTTGTACTGCACTTGCATCCTCCTTAAAATTTATGCAGATTTTGAGTGTTTTTTCACACACACTGACTTGTGATGTTTCACAAACCTTGATAAAAGAAAACCGAAACCATTGAGAAATGTTTACTGTCAACTAATTCTAAACTTACCCATGTATTGGTCGAGCAAATATTATGCACTATTTGAACAAACATAGTAAGCTTGTTTATTACAAGCAAACATTACCATTTATATTATAAACGTATGATTTAAAGAAAATCATCTGTTCTGATCTAGGACTTCTGAATGTTTTCGGAACTATTTTAAGTGCTTTGCTGACTCTGGCTGTGAATCTTTGCCAAGGCCTTCAGCAGAGTCTGATGAGACTTGACTATATGGCCCTTCTTGCCATACAAGACACCTGTCAGCAAAGCTGCTTGCTCTGAAATCTAGCTAGAGTCTCTAACAGTCTTGCAGGAGTCTTATTTGTTAGAATTTACAAAATGCTGTGGTTAATTGTACCTCCAGGCTTCTCTTAAAAGGCTGTAATGACATCACACTCCACCTGTCAAATAAAATGATCAAAACAGCCTAATGGTTCATTACTGTGGGACTCGGTCTTTGAAACTCACTCTGTGTAAAGCCCCGTCTGAGTGACCAGACTGAAAATATAACCAATGTAACTCAATGATTTTCCGCTCTGCCTCGCAGACTCTTTCGAACGAGAGCACATTACCAAAGTCGATATCTCTCCCGCGAAGCGCTTACTGGCACCACATCACGCGTCAGAACAGCGTGGGAGACATCTGCAATTACCAAGGTGAGACAGAGCTCCTTCCCACCCCACAGCTCAGCGAAAGTACCATTTTTAAATGTCCATAATACTTAAAAGGGTGACGATTTCATCTCGGGCACCATTGAGTACATTTATAAATTGCTGAGCATCTCCCCCACTTTGCCTGCATTTAGCAGTGATGTCTAGTAAATCAATGCAGCGCTCCACATCGAGTGAATCATTAATGTAGCCGCACATTTGTTGTGCATATACCAGCATTATATGATCATTTATATCCTGCTGCCGTTGAGTGGAAAGTGCTTTTGGAAGGAGCTTTGAATGTGGTGCTGCATTAGGCTAACTAGAAATCAGACTGGTGGATTGAATTCAACACTTAAAGTGAACGCGAATTAGACACTGTATGTTTCCATAGCGATCTTGAATTAACAGTGATGCTCTATTCTGCGTGGAGAGCTGATTTGCATAAAGTAGCTGATGAGAATGTATTGATCTAATTAAAACAATTGTCAGGGAAATCTCACTGTATTTATGCTTTATTTCCTATTTGCCAACAAAGACGCATCAGATTGGAAGAGTGTATTAACTGAAAGGGTCATATGTGGATCATAAGACCCATGTGATCGTGTAGCATTAGAGAAACGATGCGTCCATATGCTGGGAAAGACATGAGTTAATCTGCCTGGGGAGCAATAACTGGTCGCCACGCGGGGTTTGTGTCTGTTTTTATCAAGCTGTCAAAACTGTCTTTTGCCATGTGTTAATAACCTGTAGGTTTTTGTTTTTAAAGGAATAGTGCACCCAAGCTCATTTACAACACTCATAAAAACGTTGTTCTGAATCCATGAATTTGTCTGAACACTCTCAGTCACCATTTACTTTTATGATGACTGAGGCTTGTCCTTAACTATCATGGAGCAACATGAAGATTAGTAAGTCACAACAGAATTTTTAAATGTGGGTAAACTTTTCATAGGTAGGAAATTAATGTATGTGTTCATCACCGTGTGCCCCCAGAAAGGTCATTGGCCAATATGACAATATTTGCATCACTAATTATTGCCAGCATGTTTGGAGGCAGCCCCAGCTGTTAATGTAGTGCCTCTGAGGCAGCTGGCCTTAAAACCTGCTTCTCATTCGTCATTGTGGCATTCCCAATGTAGAGATGTTAGCCTGATATAGTGAATGTTCCTCCCTCTCATCAGCTTGCCTCAGAAATACAAATTCAGCAGAATGCTGCTTTTATTTTCAATGAATAAATTGAGCGCATCGCCATGTTGAAGGACGGCGTGTTTGGGTTTTGTACAGTCATTGGCAACTTGTGCTTTCAGTGGGAGGAAAATGGAAAATATACAAAGATCTTTGCTCTTTACCATTTGTGCTGAATCGAGAACTTTGCCACCTGCTGTAAATACAGTACAGCATAAGATGCTTTTCCGCAGCTGAGGGATTTGTTATCAGTCAGCATACATATGAGCAGCCTACTGCTGTTCTCTGTACACTAATGTACAGTTCACCTCATGAATCTAGACATTCAAGCAAAAATATTTCTGAATTCCATTTTGAATTAATCGAAAAATGCAAGACAACTTTATAATTACTTCATGTTTTGCATAGCTTGTATTATATTAAAATAAGTTTGCCAATTAATAAAAGTTAAAGGGTTAGTTCCATCATAAAATGTCATTTTTTATCTTTTACTCACTCTCTTATCATTCCAAACCTGTATGACACAAAAGAAGACATTTTGAAGTATGTTGGTAACCAAACAACACTGGCAACCATTTATTTCCATTGTATGAACACCAAACCACTGAGACATTTCCCAGAATATCTTATGTGTAAGACCATATTAAAGACTCTCCCCTTATATGGGTGTTTAAACCCTGTGTTTATAATTGAAACACCATATAAAAATAAATATCTACTCCTTAATAGATTATGGTAAATTCAATTGCTGTTCATTTTTCCAGTTATTATCCACCTCCGGCAGGGAACAACATGACTTCCTGTCCTTTTATAAATGAAAACTAATATCTGGAAAATGTTCTGCTAACGTTCATTTAGTCACAGCCCAGGTGACAGATAAAACAGAGACCGAACAGGCAGTCAGCGTTTGGTCACAAGATAAATTTGTAGTCAGCAGGTGTGAATTTGCTGACTCATATAATATGAGTCATTTTGATGATAAAAACGGATCACCTCCATTACACCTCCTTCCTAATCTAACACAGGAAACACAATAATGTAATGATCACTTCCTGTTATACAGTCTTTTACATTTTAAATGTGTTGTTCTTGGGAGGAATGTGACACTTTCAAATTAAGGTGGCAGTTTCAAATTTACAAATTAAAATTTAAAATGTGGTATGATGTATGATAAAATCAGAACTTAAGTTATACTGACACAACATAGATAGATAGACGGATAGATGTGTGTGCATGCTAAAAATTTCAATAGGTATTTTAGTAAAAGTTTATCTGATTAACATTTACATAAAAAAAGGTTTGTAAATGATAATTGCATGAATCTGAGCCGAGTATTTTCTTCTTCTTCTTCATGCTACATTACAACTAAGCTATGTAGCTGTCAATTACAGCACTACAGAGACGCTCCCCATGTATGGTACGTATTTATAGCATAATTACTCAGACAATTTACACATGTAACAATGAACTGTAGAATGGCGAAGAGGGAGAGAGAGCGAGAAAGAGAGAGAGAGAGAGAGAACACACACATTTAAACTGTATGACGCATTGACGCACAGTTCCCTTTCTAATTACACATGACAAATTTCTCCAGGACACCTGTGCTCAGCTGGGTTCGAGCTGAGAGAGTGAACGCTCAGTCCATATACAGTACAGACTCAAATGTCAGTCTGCACATGCCATGCCATCTCGCTGATCTGAAATCAATACACAGCAACTCGATCGGCATGCCTCCCTACAGACAGCAACAATCCAAACCACTCTAGCCCGGCAATGAGGATATAATGAAGCTTTACTGGAGGAATTGGAAAAGGTTGGGTGGGAGGGTTCATTTTTTAATTATATAGACACAGTCACGTACTGCTGTTTCAGGTCTTGGGAACACTCTGGGGTGCTTTGATAAGCCTGATTGGTCCCATGTGTGTCCTTTTGACCAGCTGCACCTAGCTTTCTACTGATTGAGCCACTTCTGTTCACAGCTAAAGATTGTGTCGTACTGTGTGTGTGTGTGTGTGTGTGTGTGTGTGTGTGTGTGTGCTCGATGAATCTTTACTTTAGCACAAACATGAGTAGGCGGAGGCTGCTTTGCAGAAATGTGTTTTTCTGCAGGTCTTCTATTGCTGATAACAGCTACAGCTTTGCATTTTAAGTTGTTAACCGGTGGTACTTATTCTTGTGCCAATAATAGGATGAATTATTACTGTTTTGCCATAGGTGGACTGATAATTCATGTAAACAATGTATAAAAGTGTGCAATCGAAAACATAAGCCTATGCTAGGTGGCAGTTTCCATAAATAGGCGAAACAAAGGGGCATGAACGTCTTTCATTGTCGTAATAGATAAGTTTATCAAATACATCAAATAGCTTCAAAACTGCAGGACTATTTATGTAAACGCAATAAAATATGAAAAGGGGATTAAAAAGTTTAATAAAACTTAAAAGATACGGTGTATGGTTACTGCACCTACATATAGACATAAAGAGCTACATTTTCAAAAGATAAAGATTAATTAACATTTTATTATATAATTACCCAATTATAGACTTGAAAATGAAGTCCTTTGCTTAACACCTTCCCGGGTTCATTCACTGTCTCACCGACTGTGTGCGTTTTAGCTTGCGGTGAGCGGTGATGACAGCTTATATGTGAGGCGATCGGACTTAATGTTATGTAAATTAACTTTCAAAGTGCCCTCTGAGTTTTGTTTAGATGTGAATTTATTGATGCAGAGAAATAAAAGTTATTTTTCCCAGGTAATGAAAAGTCAAGTCCGAAAAGAATCAATTTCAGTCATTTAAATTGACATGGAAAAGTCTGGCCTTTGTGAGGCAGTTTATCTGAACGAAATCTTGATATTGATTTTCCATTCAAATAGAATGAGACTTTAGTAATCTGTTTTATTTAGTCATACTGTTAATTAATAGAATACAAGAGTGATTGTTTGCAAGTTAATAGACAAATAGCAAATTATAGTAGATGCAGATGTGGGCTGGCACATGAACACATGTATTGTTATTTTTGCACAGATGAGCTGTGTTTGAATCTGGCTTTTCGTATTCAACACCCCCTTCCCACAATGCTTAATTCTTAACTC
>JAZGTJ010015859.1:0-13077 GCA_036877575.1 Botia almorhae | reverse complement strand
AGTGGGAACTTTAAACATGTCACGAAGTACTCTAGGCCTGGTTGATATGACTGTTTAGCTTTAAACCTTTTTGGTTCATGAGGTTTAATCTTTATCCTTTAATTTTGCATTTTATTAGAACTGAAGGGGGCCATGAATTTATTGGGAAGGGAGAGAAGAGATTTTGGTTGGGGATCTTATACCAGACTTGAACCATTGTCACCTGTCTTAGAAATGTCTCTAACATATCTGGAAAGATGTGATCTACCGCTAAGCAACATTTTTAAGCAAACGTATTTTAGTGACTTAGGTCAGGTAATAGAGATATTTTACAGGCCCTTTTTTGGGTCAGTCACATTTATAGAAGTCAGAAACATTATAGTCACGAAAAATATTTACTTTTGTCCACAGGTGGAGTTTGAATCAGTGAAGCTAGAGTTGACACATAAAGAAGAAGAGCTGGAGCTGATGAGGGGACAGCTGGAAGAGGCCGGACGTCTGCAGGAGATCGCAGAGCACCAACTGGACGAGGCCCTGGAGGCCCTGAAAGAGGAGAGAGATCAGAAGAACAGCCTGAGACGAGAGCTAGCCATCTTAAACCTCAACCCATTTGACTCTATTGGCCACCTGGAGATAGCGCTGGATGAGAGCCATGATGAAGAGAGGGATAAGGAAGGAGGAGATAAAGAGGAAGAGATGGACAGTGGGTACAGTAATTCCAAAGGGATGAAGCACAGGTGTTCCACACCCAGGCACAGTGATGTGTACTTCAGACCTCAGGCTCCAGGGCTTGTGTCCGACCTGCTGAGTGAGCTGCACCTGTCGGACAGCCAGAAACTTAAGCAGCAACTGCTACAAGTAAGGGAACCCGTTTACATCCTTCATTCTCTTACATACTTCTCACTTCATGAGCTGTGTAGTTACTTTCGTTTCAGTGTTTCATTCAGAAGTACTTGACTTTATTGAGTTTCTAAAATATAATGATAAATGCTTTCAATCCGCTTTGCTTTCCATATACAACCATATAAATTTCAGCCTCTTAAGCTGTGAGGTATAAAAAAGAATGAAGAGGAGACAATACTTCCCATAGGAGAGGATCACTGCATTGAATAATTGTTATTAATAAATATGCTATTATACTGTTAAAGTATTATAATTATTATAAAAGACAGTAAGCATATCCTACAGGGTGAAGTCCTCTTAAAGGGCCTTGTGGGACTTATCTCAAATTTTTTTTGTTTGTTTTTTTAAAGAAGACAGATGCTCACATAAATCTGCTCAAACAGGCTGCTACTTGTCTCACACCAGATAATATGCAGGATGTAGGCCTTCAATCATTAAGCCAGTCTTACAATGCAATGAGATCATTCCTAATGCATTTTCATAATTAATGAAGCTATTACTCAAACATAAGAGAATCATGGATGAAACTTCAAGCTTTCCTTAATGTGG
Organism: Botia almorhae; assembly: GCA_036877575.1. Lineage (NCBI taxonomy): Eukaryota > Metazoa > Chordata > Actinopteri > Cypriniformes > Botiidae > Botia > Botia almorhae. The sequence goes on along the minus strand of JAZGTJ010015859.1, from coordinate 11,646 downwards.
ATTGTTCTCAAGTGCTCTTTCCTTTTGGAGTGTCTAATTGTTTGTCTGTTCAATATTACAGTTTCTTTGTGTTTAAGAGGAGCAGCAGTTGTTTTCTGTCTGAGATGATGTTGATCTTAGGTAGCAGCTAAAATGTCACATAACAAAACAGAATCAAAAACATTAAAAATGGAGTGAAATGCTTTCCGAATTATTGCAGACATCTAAACAACGCACATGTGCTTTGAGTTAATTCAGTCAGTTTGAATAAACCTTCTTGTACCCATCCCTAGGTGGAGAGAGAGAACACCACACTGACCAGCACAGTCCAGGATCTCCAGCAGCAGTTAGTCCAATCTAAAGATGCCCTCCATGAGCAAAAGCTGAAGATGGATCAGATGACCCAATGTTTGGAGACACTTCAGAGCACCGTCTCAACAAGTCCAGCTCCCAGGAACCAAGAGGCTGAAAATGACATCAACTACTACGAGGTGGATGCCAAAAGCACGGAAGTACTAGAGTGCCGCTTACAAGAGGCAAGTGAAGAGCTTGCGCGTCTGCGCCAGGAGCTGGAGGAGGCTGGTGAACGCTCCAAACTTCTGGAGAAGGGTTGCAAGCAAGAGAAGGAGCGCTGGAGAGGTGAGGCACAGGAACTCGCAGATAAAATTCGACAGTGTATAGCTGCCAGCCGTCACGATCAGGAGCGAATAGGACAGTTGGAGCGGGAAATTGGTGCCACGAGGCAGGTTGCCTCTGACTCTGAAGGTCATCTCAGTGCCACACAGGAGGAGCTTCTAGCCTTCTCTGAGGAGCTGGCCAATATTTACCATCATGTGTGTGTTTGTAATAACCTGACACCCAGTCGAGTGACACTGGATTACTATCGTGAAGGAGCTCAGTCAGGGAGAACGAACAACTACTCGCAGTCACAACTGTATCATGGATCTTTCTGGAGAAACAGGCGAACAGGAGAGATGATGGTGAAGGGAACCTTTGCTGGAGAGATGGACATGGGTAGCGGAGGTAGTGGAGATGCATCCTCCAGCTGTGGAAGTTGTCCAGGATCACCTACACTAGACTTCAGGGACCCAACCAATGTGCGCAATCTGGTGGCAATCATACGTTGCCAGATTAAACACTTACAGGTATGTATGTATAGTATATAGTAAAACGTTAAAGATTATATAAAAGTGAACATACCACAGCTGAAATTTTATTGTCCTAGAACATTCTAGAAGATAGATCACACTTGTGGATCCCTAAAGGGTGTCCTATTTATGGGAGGAATGTCAGCAATCATTGTTTTCTTACAGTATGTACATTGCAGTATGTACATACATTGTAAATAATTTACAGTATGTATAGTATAAACTGTTAAACAATAGATCTTAAGTGAGTTATGGAAAAAGAATCCACAGATGTACACTCATGTCTTGTTGCCCCTTAACAGCTTGCACTGCAAAACATGGAATTAGTGGTTTATGTAAACTGTTGTTGATCACATCATCTTGTTGACAAAAAGGGACACAAAGCAGTAAAAGCATATGCAAATGTACTTGACCACAGTAGTATACTGTGTTTATACTATTTAAATTGTGTTCTGGTACTCACAACACTGTGATGCACAGGTTAATGTGGGTAACATTCTCAAACACAGGATTTAAAAACGTTTGCTGCCCTGAAATTATTAGCCACTGGATAGTTTTAGTTCTTAAGCCTTTAAGCAGCTTTTGTGAGAGGTAAAGCATGAAATATGAACAGATTTGAGGTAACTTCCATCCATCAAAAATTGGGCCAGGCTACTTCAGAATTTCTGCCTAAATCTTCCTGTCAGTCAGCTCAAATAAACTTGTTTTAATGATGACAATATAAATGTATCTAAATCTGTGTTTTTTTTTTATTTCAGGTGGCGGTAGACCTGTGCAGGCAGCGTAACCCATTGCCCTCCCCACCAGCAGGAGGCTGCACTGAGTCAGACCGTGAGACAGAGGCGCTGCTTGAAGAAGTATTAAAACTCAAGTCCCTTTTGAGCACCAAGAGAGAGCAAATAGCCACGCTTAGAACTGTCCTAAAAGCCAACAAACAGGTATATAACATGGCCGATCATATAGACACTGTTCCTACAGTCATAGGGAGATGTCAGAGAGTTTTAAAATCATGATTTCTGGTTCTGGAAAGTCACGGAAATAAAATCTTAAACAGTCATGAATTATTATATAATTGAAAGTTCAGGTCTTCTGTAAAAATAACCATAAATGCACACTTGTCATACACATTACAGCAATAAGCCACTTAAGTTCATACTTGAGTTATTTTACCATGACTAAAGGGATTTTAGGCACGCTGCTTCACATTGTGGCTAAGAATGCTTTTTGCCTATGTTTGAATCACAGTAACGCACAGCCTCTTTGCAAATTGCTTGTAGTTATGGTCCCATTGCAATATTGAATCTCATTTAGGTGATTTAAAAAGTAGTTAAATCTTTAAAATCTTAAATCTATAAATCTTAAATGACTTATGAGTTAATGAGTTCTTACGTATTCATTTATATAATTTTCACTGAAAACTTTCTTCTGTCGGCTTACATTAACACTCCTTTAATAGTATCAGCATGTGAGAGGTTTTCAGACTTCAGAAGCTCTTGTGTGTCAGTGAAGCATAAAACAGCTGCTTCCTCTTAAATTAAACTGTTGTGACTCCCCCTGTGGTCACTGAGAATTTTTTTCTTTTAGTCATCAGGGTTTATTTAGACTGAGCAAGAACATCTGACATATAATTACGGAAGCTTGGAAAAACAGTTAATATTGCTAGAAATTGATTAGATGGGGAAGTTTTAAGGTTAAGGCTGCAATGACCAGTCAATGAATTATTGTAATTAGAATGATGTAAAATAGTCAACAAAATGTTATTGTTGATTTTAGGACTGTGTACTATGCACAAAAAACCTCCATTAATTGTCATTTTATAGTTTTTCTAAAAAAAAAAAACTTTTCCTATCTATAATGAAAATGTAAACTTAAGGGTTCATTAATGTGATTTACAAAAGATTTTAAAGAAAAAGACTCACCAAACTGACAGAGAGCAGGAAATACTGACACACACCACTCAAAAACAGTTAGATAAAGTTTCATGGGAAACATTATAGAAAGTGTCACTTTGACAGCATCAGCCCTCAAGGTAAGATGCTAAAACGGCAAGATGTAACGCATGTACAGGGCAACAATTAAAAATACGCCAAACAGAATATAAGAACACATCTTGTGTGCACAGCCCATGTTTGCCATATGTTTACAGACTGACTTGATTGTGAAATGAAGTGCTGTGGACTGCAGGCCAGTGATGGGTTTATATGAAAATAGTTGACAATAGATATGGCCAATATTTGACTTATCAAGCCACTTTTGTAATGTCAATACAATGCTTTCATCAGCAACAACAAAGTAATGTCTTTTAATTCTCTTTATGAGGGCTGTGTGGGTGCTTACCTCAGCAAATATTAAAATGCAATGTTTTGGATTAATCGATATACCATGATAAAATCAAATAAAAAATTATAGATTGATAGACATTATTTTATTATTATTTTATTAATGTTTCTTCCCAAGACTGCAGAGTTAGCCTTGACCAACCTGAAGACCAAGTATGAGACGGAGAAGAGCATGGTGTCAGAGACCATGCTGAAGCTGAGAAATGAACTGAAGGCCCTGAAGGAAGACGCCGCCACCTTCTCATCCCTCAGGGTCATGTTTGCAAGCAGGTATGATGGGATTACACGTGAGTTTTTCTCACAGTTCCTGTAGTACTAGTTTTTATCACCTTGTAAGCCGTTTCATGATTTATGGTACATACAGATTTTCTGTTAGAATTTACATTAAAACCATGTTTGCCTCATCAGTTCAGAAAATAAACGAATAAATTGTATTTTTTTTATATTTTTAATGCTTTAATTCAAAGAACACTCTCATCTTGTGCAGTCTGAAAGATCAACTGGATTTACGTAAGGGTTTAGGGATTAATGCTTGACCGACCCAATCTATGCTTTGCTGTTAGTGTTTGTTTATATTTGTAGAAAGTTTGAGAGGTCATCAAGATACGGCGCCAAAGAGATTAGACATTCGTGACCGTCATGGCGTCCTATTTTAAGATTAGCCAATCAGATTATAATCTCAAGACCTGATCTCCCACGAGGTTGTCTCACATGCTGATTAACGTGCAGTCATGCCACTTATCGGCCTTGTGTACAGGCGAGGCCATAGATCAGGCATCAAGCCAGTTGTGAGTAGTGGAAATGAGAATAACATTCCATTTGGGCTGAAGAATGACAAATTAAAGACAATCTCTATTAACTGCTGTCATATTGCTCTCATAACATTTATATCTCATACATTGTTTTATTTACGTTAAAAAAGGTTTTAAAGTACTGACCTATCAATGCAAAACGTACAAATGGATGAGATTTTAAAGAAATATTCTTTGAATTCTGAGAGACTCAGAGCCACTCAGAGACTCTGAGTTTAAATTGTGAATAATAATATGATTTACATTAAAAAAAAGAAAAACATGCAAGCGCTTAAGAAAGTAATAGCCCCTTCTGAACATGCTGTGTGATGTGGGCAAACAACAGATTATCAGGATCACCACGGATATCTTGATTAATTGGTGCTTATAAAGGTTAATAAATAAAGCATTTTGTTGTTTGGACTACAAGGACCTTGTTGTCTGTGTATTTGGCGCCCTCATGAGGACAGACATTTTTATCTTTGTCTCCCTGCCTGTTCCCTGTGTTTCTCTTTCTCACTCATTTCACAGATGTGACCAGTATGTGACTCAGTTAGACGAGATGCAGAGACAGCTTGCTGCAGCTGAGGATGAGAAGAAGACGCTCAACTCTCTCCTACGCATGGCCATCCAGCAGAAGCTGGCGCTGACCCAGCGGCTGGAGGACCTTGAGACTCCCATTTCCCCTCTCAGCAACGGCAGTAGCCCCCGTCACTCTCGAACCAAACATCTGACCAAATCAGGCCGAGCTCCAAGGAGCCCCATGAGAAGCAGTCCGCGCTCCAGCCCGGTGATAGCATTAGTTGGCCCGCAGAACACGAGCGGCCACATGAGAGCGCTGTCACGCAGCCTTCACTGCAGTCCCGTAAGAGCTCCCTCCTCCTCTTCTTCCTCATCTTCTTTTTCTGCCTCACACAAACCAGACTCGTCTACGTCCATGCGAAGTTTAGTATCCATCGGTATCACGCGTGACACTACCTTTGTTCGTAGTTATGGGTCAAGTTCATCTCGCTCGCTGGATGACTCTACTGGTGGGTTGGGACCTTTCGCGATTCAGTCACGAGAACCCAAGGTTCACGAGTCGCAGGCACATAGCCTCAAAGTGACCGCACCATTACGCAGTAACACGTTTATTAAAGCACGGCGTGCTTCTTTACCAGTGACCAAACCGGAAGATTTCTGTTCACATGCGGTTAAAAGCCATAGCGCATGTTTAGGTAGAATTAAAGTTACAATGGAGGAAAATCCTAAATCTTCAAAAAAGTTTAATGCTGAACATGTGTTTCTCAAAAAGCAGTCTAATATTTCTAAATCAGTATTTACTGAGGGTTCGAATGTGGAATCTACTGCACAACCAAAAGTTTTGTCCAACAGTTTCCCTCAGGTAACCTCAAGTGTAGCGTCATCTAGTGGTCAGTCCCCTCCACACAGTTCAAAAGATAAAGAACAGAAAGCTTCATTCTCCTGTAAGATAAAGACAATAGAGAGGCGTTCAAAGTCACATAATGATTTTATAAAGGTAAGGGTGTCCAACCAGAGTCGTGAGATTACAAGGCAACAAGATCACCTTAGAAAACAGCACACTGTTGCTGATGCCGCGAACAAGTCAACACATACCGACACTCACCAGAGGAAGTATAGAGTGGTTTAACTGCTCAGTTGTTGGTGCTTAGACATGCCACATGAGGAATTCAGAACATTGATAAGAAATGTTCTTTCAGTGTTGCGAATTTACATTTTAGCCATTTCAGTACCATTTTATCACAGCCTCCATAACAGTCTATAAACACAAGTTTGAAAATGAACACTGCATATTCCTGATGTGCTTTGTCACTACAGATTTTATTTTTTGTTATTTTTACATCATGTTGCCAATTGATGATCATCTTACTAACCCACCATTAAACAGTCTTGATTTTGAGGTTATGCCATAGCATCAGATCCAACCTTAACCCTTAACCAAAATGTTCAAATCTGATCGGTTGATAATACTTCTGAACCAACAAAAATGTGTATCACATGTTTGTAAATCAAATTTCCATGTTCTGAGTTAAGCTATATCAATTAGCTCAATTATCTAAATTTGGCTCTTCCCACAATTTGTTGAAACAAAATCCACTTACAATGAAAGACTGTGGGGCAGTATGGGTGCAAAATGTTACATTTCTATCCTAAGTGTATAACAGTCAGTGTATTTCTTTTTATTTTGAGAAGTGAAATTTTTTGTAGTGATCAACACATTCCACAGTTTCTGTCAATAAAGCTTAACTAGTATTAGGCTTGCACATTACTTAAAGCTTTCACTATAGCACTATGAATTTTAATTGTCATTTGTTCTTTCTGTCTCATTATCTCCTGTTTCTCCTACCAGGCTGCTGTTTGGCATATGTATAAACAATACTAACTTTTTGTCTCACTTTATCTTCTCAGAGATGAAAACCCCATTATCTGCTCCCTCTGTGCTCCAGTACATATGTGGATCATGTTCATGCTCAGCTCATGAATGCTCTTACCCTGCAGACTTGAACCATTCTCCTCATCACAGATCACACCTCATTGGGCCTCTCCATCTCCCTCGTATCTCTCCCCCTTTCTCTCCTGTTTGTTCTCTTTGTTATTGTTTGTTTGGATTAAGTAATGTTCAGCTTTAAGACATTGAAAGCCAAACATTGTCATGTTGTCTCATAATGGCATATTATTAGAACTTTTTGAATTATTTATGGACATTGTACCACACCAAAACACTTGATGATCAGTATTGTTTTAAATATGTCTGTGACTGACATTTAGTTTTTTAGTTTTTCAGCTATCATGGAGTATTTTCCTCAGGTATAATGTGTAGTCTGTTACACCCATTAAAAGATCTTTCCATGAATACAAACATTCTACATGTTATTGTTTATTGACATTTGTGTGTAATTAGGTTCCATGCTTGTATCAGCACCTATTAACTGTCATTTAGACCTCAAAAACTGATATTTTCCGCTCTTACTGTGATGGGTAATATTTTTTTTAGTGATATAACAGTAGTTGCCCTGACCTTTAAGATCGCTACAGTAAAGCAGTCAACAAAGCATATATTACCAACAGAACAGTCAACTATGCAGAAATACAACAAATCTGCTGCTAATTAGCTCATGCAAAAAATCTATAACTGCCAGTTTTTCTGCTTACAACACAGGGTTAATGACCAGCACTGTTAGACCAATATTATTTTTATGTCGGAAAGAGGTAATTTAGTTTCAGTATGGCATGGTTGTGTTCATGTCACAAGGGAACATATTGGGAAAATATTATAATAGGACATAAAACAGTGCCTTATTTTGGAGTTTTGAGTGATTAAGTACTTGATTTAATTTTTTTTTTGAAAGTGGTTTATATTGTTTTAAGGTATTAATAATGGACTAATAATGTGTGCATGTGTAGTTACATCCCTTTGCAATAGGCTTGTTTGTTGGAAGCTATGCCTTTGCAATATTAGTATTACACTGTTCTTGTCAGAACTCTGTATATTTGTGTTTAAGAATCATGTGTGGACTTGCCTGTCAACACAAATTAGTCAAGATATTTCTGTATTTCAAAAATGCTTCTTGTTGTCTTTTTTACTTTATATTTTATTGTTGATTTCTAAATTGTCATTAATCATCTAAAACCTTGTTTGTGAAAAATGTAGTGTAAAAAATAAAGTCGTTCAAATGGATGTTTGTTTGCGCGCTTTCCTGAAGGTGTATGTAGCAGTTAATTTTTACGTGGGAATTTAACATGTCAAGCACTGTCCTGCAGTTTTGCTTGCATTGTCCTTTAGTTGCGCATGCATTAAATAACGTTACGCAATATTAATTCATTTTCATTCATTTATCTCATTTTTAAGCGATTTTAAAATGGCGCTTGCTTATACAATGTTATCTTTCTTTCTAGCGCATTGAAAATTTTGAAATGAAACGAACCATAATAATTTAAACACTGGGGGCGTGGCTTTGGATTTCAGGTATAAATACTGTAAGATTTAGTAGATGAAGGAAGGACGAGAGTCCTACAAGTTCACAATCAGCTGTTACCTAAACGGAAGTAACAGGTAATATTCTTGTTGCGTTTTATGACGCCCGAAATTTCAGATAAATGTCTCAATCTCTGATTGCGGGCGCTCTGAGTCGCGCGGTCTGTAAAACCCCTCCGGTCGTGAGGAAAAACCTCTCATGTAAAGCAGTCACAACATCATCATGCTTTCCGTGCAGTCAGGAGGGAAAGTGTAAAGATGAACCGTGCAAACGCTGCAGTGCTCCTCCACCAGCAGCTGGACAATCATCATCTGGCTGCTCCAGACACCAGCGAGATGAACCGCTGACAGTATCTGGGCGCCCATATTCATCCGCCGCTTTTAAAGTGAGCCAGAAGTCCTGTATGCGAGCAAGATACCATGAGATGAAACGACTTGTGCATGGTAAGAATTTTATTATTTATTACTTACTTTGCTATTGTTATTGTATCTTTGTTGAAGGACACTTTGCCGTTTTAATAACAGTAGCAAAAGTATTAATAGTAATGCATGTAAAAAATAATGAGGGTGTGTTACATCCAGTTCAATATTTATTCTGTTATTATATTAGTCCAATGCTCATGAATATGAATGAGAATGTCATGTTATAAAAAATTTTGAGGATTAACGTCTTATGTAGAAACAGAGAGGTGGCATTGGCCATACATTAGTCATTGACTGTTTCTCATATCCTACCTAGACAGCATTTTAGGGCATCAAAAGAACATGCATGTAATGCCATAAAGGGTGTCTAGGTGGGCAGCTCACTGGATTTTGAAACAGCCAGTGACGCTCTTAATCAGAACAGATTGAGTAACATTTCATGACCCTGTCACTGTTTACCAAGATACTATTTTATTTTATCTCAGGATGAAGAAATACTGTACATAACATGCACCATTGAAAAAAATGCAGTTTAGTAGGTTATGCCATACACAGGCCACAAACAGTTTACTCAGAGAGATTTAAATTTGAATTAACTTAATAACTTTAAGATATTCAAATCATTCATATTTATACATAATATAATTCTGAGTTAACTGCATAAAGCATTCGAGTTTATAATGACATGGCAAATTCAATAGTTGTTATACTGTAAATATGAGTGATCTTAGAATCTGTTTAATGTAAGTCCAATGAAACACAATATCTGGAATATTTTCCCTTGTGTCTAGCATTTAAAAAAGTACTTGTTAAAGGAGCATGAAACATTTCTTCATGTTTCTGCAGATTTGATTCCTCCTGGTATATGCAACCTGCTCAATTCTTCCACCATATATGCTAATAATGAGGTTAGTTTAGCTGAGGTGGACATCTATGGATTTGACTATGATTATACACTGGCTCTCTACTCCAGTGCTCTGAATGCTAAGATCTACACCACTGCCCGGGACATCCTCATTGAACATTTCAAGGTAAATATCCTTATCACAGTTACCCAAGCACTTTTGTATATTACGATTATATTCTAAAGCAGGGGTCACCAACACGGTGCCTGCGGGCACCAGGTCACCCCCAAGGACCACATGAGTTGCCCGCAGGCCTGTTCTAAAAATAGCACAACTCAGCTGCGTCTAAAATGTCATTTTATTCTGTTGCTATTCTTTTTTTATAACACTACAGAAGAGTGTATCAAACTGGTAGCCCATCATATGACTCAGTAGCCATGAAGTAGCTCTCAGTTTCAAAAAGGTTGGTGACCCCTGTTCTAAAGCATATTTTTAACAGCTTCATGTGTTCCGTTTCTCATAGTACCCACAGGGCATAAGAAAATATGATTACATTCCTAACTTTGTTACAAGAGGTCTTCACTATGATATTCAGAAGGTAAGTTTATTCCAAGATTCTAAAATGTATTAGACAGATACAGCTAAACCATTCACTAGCTAGTACAAAATGTAATGATTTTTTAAATGTGATTCCTATATTTTCAATATACTATTTTTTATATATTTTGTTTGTATTGTTGAACAACACACACAACAGTTTCTGTTGATGTTAATATCAGAACAAAAATTCAGTTTGATATTCATTTTCAAAGGAATTTGCTTATAGAAATATAAAATCACATTTTGCTGTTCTTTACAGGGGCTTCTTATGAAAATAGATGCTTTCCATTATATTCAGTTGGGTACAGTGTATAGGTGAGTAGTGTTTCTGCAATACAATCTTTTTCAAATATCAGATGCAATCTAAATGCAATGCGTAGGCTATTGGAGATTGTAGATGTGTCTTTACAAAGCTTGATTTTTACCTTATTTTGCCAAAAAAGAAAGCTCAGACTTTAGACTACTTTGCAATTACATGACAAATTACTTAAACTAAGCTATTGATCCATGTATGTCATTGGACTATTTTGTGGCTGCAAATTTTGTTAAGTATGCAATTAAAATTCATACATGCATTTTTACATCCAAAACATACCAGATTGTTTTAGACATACCAGACTGTTTTAGACTGAATCCTTATTAAATCTTACAAAGATGTAATTATTAGTGTGCACCTCATGAGTACATTATAATAATAACATTGTAGAGTTCATAAATTCTGTTTCATATTGAATTTTTTAATCTAGGGGTTTAAAGCCAGTGCTGGATGAAGAAGTTTTACAGTTATATGGAGGAACTCACCATGTTCCTTTGCGCCAACTCAGTGGCTTTTATGGGAAGGTCAGTCATTGTACTTGTTAGCATTACATGTTGGTTAGTTAGGCTGCATTGTTAGTGCTTATGAAATTTAAGTCTGATCATAAAGAACATGTAAAAAAAACTGGTCTGAAGCCAGTGAGATGTTTCGTCTTCTAAAGGGTAACTTCTCATACAGTAAGTTTTGAATAGAGGTTCTTCTTGCGTTATCTTTATTTGTTCTAAGCCTTTGCAAGTGTGATTTTAAAAAACAACATTTAAATCATGATTAAAAGGACACATGATTGCATACTTGGTGTCAGTCTACATTAAATTGCTGTGATTTTTGCAGCTTCCCTGAGGAATAATCCAACTGTTAAACCGGCAGATTTTGTGACATTTTCCAGTGACCCCAATTTTTTCTGCTCTTATGCAACTCTTATGCAACTCAGCGCTGCAAGAGGCCACCTTTTGTTATATAACAAAATGCATTTCTCATAAATTACCAAAAATATTAACCCATTTGGTATAAGAATTGTTTAAATTGAAAGAAATGGTCAAGTTTGTGGTTATAATTAGTAGATTTGTCTCATTTTATGGATGTTTAATCTGAATATTTAAACTGGTTCATTTGTTTTAGGGCCCAAAAGTGAAGCAGTTCATGGACATCTTCTCTCTACCTGAGATGACACTTCTGACGGTGGCCAATGACTTCTTTGTCTCCAATGA
>JAZGTJ010015858.1:0-13077 GCA_036877575.1 Botia almorhae | reverse complement strand
TATATTATACATGAATACAAAGGACAGCGTGTTAAATGTTGTCTTATTTGTAAGTCTCTTTGGATAAAAGCATCTGCTAAATGAATACGTTTTTTTGTCATCATATGGTCAGATTCGTTGGAAAAATAATGTTATATTGTTAACGCATTCCTGTCGCGTTTTCTTTATTTTCAGGTGAGGAAGAATATATCAATTATATTCTTATTATTAATTATTATTAAAAGTAATCTGTCGTTTCTTTCATAGGGTTTATTCACATATCTATTGGGTTGTTAAAGATTTTGGCTTTATATTACTGAGTTGATGGTGAACGAGAGCTCATAATTTAATCAACTGTTGCACAGAGATATTTTTATATTTGCAACAAATCCCCTCGGATATTGCTTCTTGTAAGGCCGGGACACCATTAAAAACGCCTGACTCTGTCATGTGCCATTATAAAGACAAGGTCACCCAATACATTAACACAAAACATACAACATTACGGCTTGATTATCTTATTTAGACATTAAAGGCTTCAAATTCACAAATGTGTTTCTTATAACATGGATGTGGCATTCACAACATTAGATATGTTATATGTTACTGTTCACTGTATTCGTTTGCAAGAAATATCTAAATTAAATGAACCAACACGCTCGACTAAAGCTACAATATTTAAACATGCAGGAAGTTCGTCATCATATTCACACAAGGTGAAAGGTCACGGCTACCTTTACCTCTGCTGTGCATTCTGATCTGACGCCCTCCAGTGGCGCTTTAAAAGCGAGCACAGACCCACACAGTGCAACTTCTACATTTTATACATGATATTTCTTAGTTTTATTAAAACATCAGCTAATATCCATCATGTTTAACATGAAAGTGAAAAGCAGCATCTTTAGGCAGAAAATGTGCATTATGTATTATTGTCATTATGAATTTCTGAAGTGTTTGACCTGAGAAACTTTTTTGCACACATAAGGCACATAAAACCGGATTTTAGCACCTCTTTACACAAACACTGAAACATTGTCACAATTCATGTCTTTATTAAATTACGTTGCATGGATAAAATACATTCCACATTGATAATAAATGCTATTTTTTAATAATTAAATATGTATTCAATGAGATATACTTTAAAAAAATTATTTTTCCAGTGCAATATCCTTATCTGAAGAGATATCACACGTTTTCTCCAGTTCCACACACCAGTTGCCCTGATCGTGGTAACTTCTAAGCACTTTAACCCCCCTCACACACAGCTCCTCCAGCTCCCCCTGCTGGAACACATGATAATAACGGTGAAATACGGGCGCCTGGCTCGTTGTCTCTCCCGGAGCTTCTGCATTACCACTTACTGCTTCCTTACTTTTATCCTTACTCCCTTTTAAATGCCACGGCACAAGGAGATCTTGTGCCAGGAAAGCCGTGCGGTTAGTATGGACATGTATCTTGGGTTGTGTCACATTCCCTGAACCATCCTCAGTGTTTTTAATGTCTGAACCCATTGTCCCATCATGCTCCTCCTGCTGGTTAGGAGTTTCTTTCTCTGCTTTCTCCAGACCAGCCGTGGGCACGCTGTTCTCGTGATACAGTTTTTCTTTCAGATATTTGGATTTCTGATTGTTGTATTCTTGCTCCATGGCCCAAACATAGATCAGCGCTCTTCCTCCCACTTTCAACAGTCGCACAAGCTCTCTGACAGCAGACTGTCTCCTCTCCTGAAAACACACACACGTTCATTATGAACGATTTAAACACGCACCATTACAGACTTAACAAACATCAACACTGTTCTGTTTATAGACTGCATTTTGGGCCACATTTTTATCTTAACCCTAAACTATAGTTCCAATACTTCAATGTGCAATCTTACAATGTTGTGACATTGATGAAACAGCCCATATACACGCTAAGTGTGACAGAACAAATAAGCAACATTAATGACTCGGACAAGAACATGTTTAGGTTGCTGTAAGTCTTTTAACAAATGTGCCGAATCACAAGATCACAAATCTTACTGGGATTTTGCGGTTATTGTAGAATTAACAGCTATAAAACAATGAAAACGTGTTTATTATGCTAACAATGAAGATGAGCAGGTGTGTTACAATTGGCACTAATATTAAATCCAGCAATTTAATGGGTTTTATGTAATCTATCTTGAGGAGATTTGTAAAATGGATGAACTGTCCCTTTAAGAGTTTTGATCACCTGTGTAGAGAAATGGTGAATGACTGCGACAGAGATGCATGCGTCGCAGCAGCCACTGCGCAGGGGAACAGACAGAGCGTCTGACACAAACACCTCATAACCTCGCTCGGCGCAGATCTGCACCAGATTAGCACTGCGGTCGCAGCCCATCTGCAGATGGAGAAATGAGAGACATCAGACCGGAGAAGTTTTCTGTTCTTCAGAGGAAATGAATAATTACAGTAACTGATAACCATGATGCTTTAGCTTAAAGGGACAGTTCACCCAAAAATGAACATTCTTCCATCATTTACTCACCCTCATGTCATTATAAAACCTGTATGACTTCTGAGGACACAAAAGAAGATATTTTGAAGTACGCTGATAACAAACAACTGTGGCACCCACTGACTTCCATAGTATGGATGCAAAACCACGAAGTCATTTCTCAAAATATCTTCTTTTGTGTTCCACAAAAGGAAAAAGTCACGTGTGTTTGGAATGACATGAGGGTGAGTAAATATGATGGACACATTTTTAGTTTTAGGTTAACTGTCCCTTTAAAGACAAGTCTGTAACTTTCTGATGAAGTCTGCTGTGACGAGGCTGTGTGACTCACTGATATCACCTCAGGGTTCATCCCCAGGTATTTGCCATTGCCGCATCCAATATCAGCCAGAATGGCACCAGGTGGCAAGGACAGCAGGAAGTCTCGCACCCGGGGCCATGGTGAATGTCGTGTGCTGCTGAAGTGAGAAGATATTTCTTCATAGACTTGGTGAACATACTGTGCCTCCAAACGGCAAGCATCGGCTTCGGCAACAGGCACTGTGGGTGGGGAGTCCGGCCGCTGGCTATCACATACAGATGGATACGCTACAACAGGATATACACAATCAGATTCTTGGAACTAAAGCAGAGATCTGCACAGGCTTTAAACTGAAGCTTGAACCCGACCCGTGACCCTATCCAGCCTGACCTGACCGGTACTGTTAAACTTTAAACCCGAACCCAACTTCATGCAAGACTACACACGTAAACAAATACACATAAACAAACACGTATAAACAAACACACATTAACAAACATAGTTTCATTAAGGTGACTCGAACCTGCGCCAAACTTCAATTCATTTTATAATGTCTGAACCCAAACCCAAAACATTTCAGGACCTGTCGGGCTCAAATCAGGTAGCAGATGTCAAAACTGAAGTGTATCTGTATTATAATTGTACTGAAATGATGCAACGTAAACAGTATAAATATACTGCAATATAAGTATATGTGTGTCTACTATGTCTATGTAAGTGTACATGGATCTTTTCAACTAGTCTTACAAACTTTAACTCATAAAAGCAGGTAGGTAATGCACTCACCACAGTTACAGGGTGCGTGTCGAATTTTGCGGAACGTTAGTGATGTCCTGGTGCCACGGCGGCTAAGGGTCAGATTACTGACATCAGAGGTCATGACCCCTGACCCTCCAGCCTCTGAAACCGGTACCACATCAAACTTCCGAGGTGTTATACTGATATAAAACATACAGTTATTCACTCTCACCATATGTAACAATCCTGCAACATTTAGTAGAAAGGAGGATCTGTGTTTGATGATAAACTTCTAGAAATAGCAAGTTTTGGATCATGACTGTAATGAAAAGACTACTGGGGTATATCAACTTCCTGTTTCAACAGGAAATAGGTCAACAGACTGTTGGAAACTTCGCTCTCACCCGTGTGTCCACAGATAACGGCTCTCTCCTTTCATCACCAGCAGACTCCGCGCTGGCAGCAGCACAGAGGCCGTGCGGCCATCAGGATGTTTGAAGTCCATCACAGTCTAGAAGAAGGTGGAGAGGTGACACAGGATGAGATGTTAAACATGAGATATTCCTCCTTACTGGAAAACAATGAGATTCACTGACCATCTCCATCTGTGTTTTGACAAAGAAAAATAAAATAATCAATAAAATTCTGTAACAAACTAATCAATAATGTGTGCAGGTCTCCTGCAGCAAAACGATACACTGATCTTCTCCCCACTGACACACAGATCAAACTAACATGAAGAACTGTTTTCTTATTATAACACAGTTGAGGGATAGACCACAGCATGCAGGAGAACAGGAAGAACACGACATGAGACATGACTTGGGCTGGACTCGGTTCTCATGGGTCAACAGCTACCTTCACAGACAAGCGTGCCATCTTCTGCACCACTGCTAAATTAAATGGAAACATATTTTTACTTCAATATATATTTAAGTGAATGCGGCCAAATTCTTGCACACATTTTTGGGAATTATGACACACAGATGAAGACTAGTCATATGTTAAGGAAGCGAGTATGTTTACATTTTTGTTTGTGTATGATACAGTTTGTAAGAAAAACACAAAATTCCCAATTAATTCCCATAATATTCCAACTTGGAATATTTCCAAAATTACCCCAAAATTCCCCTCATTTTAATGCATCATTAATGCACACCTTTGCTCCGAGGCTCAGGGAAAGGATTGTGTCCTCAAATGCTGAATGTGTATCCACATGGGGCGGAATTCCTGCAACAAACAGGAACATTTAAATCTCGGAAACATACATAAATCTCCCATCAGCTTTCATCTTATATCACGCACTACCTTGTCCACTTTGGTACTGGTTTATCGTGAGCTGGTCTGGTAGGACACTGATGTGCCCGTCAGCCAAACATCTCTGTAATAAAGCATCACATTCCACAGGCAGACCTGAAATGACAGATATCTAGTTTATAATTAATCACACTAAACAAACTGTAATTCTCACAATTAACGTTTTTAGCTGGAACATATGCGTGTAAAAATGTTAAACTGTGAACGTACCATCTGCTAATGGCTTATCCTTGTCAATGTTGTTATTATCATATCGAAACTCATATCCATAATGTTTCACTCTTCTGTGTTTCAAAGCTTTCTGCACTGAAATCAGATCAGGAACAGCAACTGAACAACTACTAAAAAACGTGTTAACGGGGTCGCTATTAACTTAGAATAAGAACGCCAAATATCTCTAACCTGTGACATCGTCAGTATGTGACGTCCAATCAACAGTCATCAGCAATTGTAGCTCCTCCTCTAAAGACACATAATCCTCCAGCACAGATAGACCAGGTGGCAGAGCACAAGACACAGTTCTGTCACTGTCCACTGACAAACCAAAAACAAGATACATTAGACACACTTAACCGAGTCTCTGCGCAGGGCCGTAGATTCTGGTACATCAATGCTACAGCTACGGTCCTGAGCAAAGAATCATCAGAAAGACACAATTTAAACTTTCGCCTCTGTCACCATCTCTGTTTGAAACATGAATTTGCAGGTTAATTTACATTAAAGTCAAATGAAGCCAAACTGTCATATCCTGTAAAATCAGACCTGACATCATAATTATTATAAGCTTATCTATGATTTGCGGTAAGATAAGGAGGCAGTTTTGAGCACTGATCCTTCATGTATTTGCTAAATAACAGAAGTTTTTTTTTTCATTTTTAACCAAAGAAAGTTATGGATTGCAGCTTTAAAACGATGAACCTGTACGACATACCTTTCTCGACATAGCTGAAATAGAGCTTAACGCTTTGATCCTGACACAGCAGAGATCGTCCATTGAGAAGTGTGTATGCATTCTGGCTAGCTCGAGTCGATGAATAGGTCACAAATGCATATGGTTTAGCGGGGGGCGTAAGCAGGGACTCAACGGCCCCTCCCTCTTTAAGAACCTCCAGCAGGGACTCCCTGCTCACTCCATTCCCCAAACCTCCATTAGAAACCACCAGATGCTGAAACATGCATGAACACGGACATCATCTGTGTGATTGTGGGTTCAACTCCCAGGGAACACACATATTGATCAAACGTATAGCTTGAATGTACTGCAAATCACTTTGGATTAAGGTGGTTGCCAAATGCTGTAATGTAGATGTAACGAGGCCCTCATACAATCCCATTAACTTCATACTTTCATGATGTGACAATTCTGCACGAACAGAGTATCAAAGCTTATTTAAAGACTACAGGCGTCGATACTGGTTATAATGTGTCTCCGTTTGTGTTAGGTTTGCTTCTGTATACAATTCACGAATGCGGACATGCAACTTAAATCATCTAAAATAATCAGCAAATATCCATAATGTCGGGTTTTGCTTTTAAAGATGTTGCAATATTTTACTGAAAAAAAACAAGATTTTGTGCGCAGGTTTTGTCCTGTGAGTTTGAGTTCCTACTTCATACAGTTTCATACAGTCGTTGTGAACAGATGCACAATGAATTACACTAAAAACAGCAGTCTAATTTACTCACTACAGCCTGCTGGCACTTCATTAAAATACATTTGTAATGTACCTTTGTGGGATGCGACACTGTACTTATGCCCTCATGTTTCAGTAATGTGTGACTGGCTTTAATCTGCCTGCGGAGGATTTTTTTCTCCTCTTTAGATCTTCTGACACTTGTGCCGTCCATGCTGCTCTCCATTGTGCAACCGCTTATTTGGTCCCTCCGTTCGCAAAAAACACAACATTCGTTCCTAGAATGTATTTTTTTTACCATTGGTTTTTTTTGTTTATTCTTTATGTAATTTCTCTTGTTTCTAAGGTTTTCTGTCTTTGTTGAATTTGTGCTCAAATGCATTTTTGTCTTCACTGTTTCTGTGTTGAAATGTATTTTCTATGAAGCTTATTCCTTTATTTTTAACCGTAAAGTTTTCTGTACAGCTGCTTTGCAACAATGTAAAATTATAAATTACTGAATGTTCTGAATGATGATATAATTCCTTTCTTTTATACTTCAGTATTGTCAGATATTAATGCAGCTTTATCACTAAGTAACGATACCACTTGATTTTAGTTTAAATGTGAGCTTCATTAGAATACATTTAAACATCATTACACCTACAAATCCTTTAAACACCTAAGATCAACAAATTGGCTTAAATTCTACATATGTACAAGGATTAGTCACCTGACAATTTCTTTAAATTCCTTACAAGGAAAAACACACACCTCACTGCAAACAAAAAGCTTCTTTTAGTATTGTATATATATTTGGAAATGCACCCGTCTAGTGTTAAAATCACATCTAGCCCCTTTATTACATAACAGACATGAAGTGATGCACGGGCCAAGTATGGTGACCACACACACACACTGCAAACTTTGAACACACACTTGGAGCAGTGGGCAGCCCTGCCATGCCTGGAGGGCAACCAGGGGTAAGATGCCTGGCTCAAGCGTTGGGAATCAAACTGGTGATCTTTTCGGTTCAAGCACAACTCTGTAACCTCTCACAACTGCTCCACAATCTAAGACTTCATTTACATTAGCTTCAGATCTAATTCAGATAGGCTTCTAGTTTTAATGTAACATTTATGAAAGCTGTCTTTCAAAGGTTTTTGTGAGAAACGATACACTTAAATATCTCAGTAACTGCCATGACAGCAAAACCATTTAAAATGTTTTACTAAAAATATTCAAACAAAACTGCAACAATAAACTTAAATATCAAGTACATTTCAGTTTGACAAGCAATTTTCTTACAATGCCAAAATAACCTAAATATCTAATTGACAACTGGGGAAGCCACAAACTATAACTCTGATCAGCGTTTAATTTTAACTGAATTATAAATTCATGATTTAATCTCTAAACACATACATATTTTAGGCTTCTTATAGTTTTAAACAGTTCAACGCTGATTTTTAGTGCCGATTGAATTAGATTAACTATCTATTTTTTCAATTGTTACCAGCAAAAAACCAATATTCCTCTCTCAGTACAGTATATTGACAGAGGATTTACAAAATAAAACACGGCTCTCTAGAAGACCGTATCCTGTGTCATTCAAAAGCAAATAATGGGTTAATTTACATAAGAGTCTGTTTTTGTATCCGCAGGCTGTGACCACCTGCTGCAGAAGCAGAAACTGCATGTCACCAGGGCTCTCATTTCTTCTGTTTGGGTGGTGGTCTGAAAGAAAGGAAATTGTAGATAAACACAGTAAACTTGTATAATAGGTGTGGTTGGCTAACTAATGGCTGTTAAGGAAGCGCTACATAATCATGCTGGTTACACCACACACTGCTTAGTGACTTTAAATATAAACACACAAAATAAAGAGTCACCTGTAGATTCCTACAACAACCGCGTGATCTCTCTCGTACGGCTCGAGGGTGAGCTGCTCCTGAGGTTTCATGTTCTCTGCGCTCATCTTTTTAACCTCTGACGCAAACACAGCCTCCGGCGCAGCGGTCGAATCAATGCAGTTTGCCTACAGAAGCAAGATAATAATCAACTGTGCAACGCTTCTAAAAGTATTTTCATTAACCAAACAATCTGGTCACTTCTTACTTTGATGGAAATGACAAAATGGCCGCCGTTTTTCAGAAAGTTGTGAGCATTGAGGGCGACGATTCTTGTTTGGTCAGGCTGAGCAACATCCGCGAAGACGACATCCACCATACCTTAAAAAAAAGAGCAACACTCTCAAACACAACCTGAAACCACATTCTTTACATTTCAGAGAGGCTAGCAATCGCAAACTAGCTTTGAAAGCCCTTCATTTGATGACTGGACGAACATACAATGGTTCTGCACCTTCCACAGAAGATATATATTGATATAAATATATTTAGATCAGTTGATGATCACTATCAGGATGTGAAGAGACTTTCAACGAGTATAAACTGTTTCTGGAAAAGATCACCTGCCTTTAACGTACTCATTTGAAGGAAACTTACCGACGAGCATGCGGTACTTGTGCGGGTGTCGCGCGTCCTCGATGATGGGAATAATGTTGGTTCTCTTTTTGGCCACATTGAGCAAATCTCTGCCTGACCTGTGAGAGAATTCTACAGCGTACACCAGCCCGTCCTGTCGCGAGCGAATGAAGAAATCAAATATATCACGACAGAATATTTAAGAGTCTTATTACGGTAAAAACTGCATCATAATATCTGTTAACCAAACCAACAGACAAACTGACACTATTGAAGCTTATAGAATTATAAACAAACAGGCAAACAATTAAATGTTAATTGTTCAATTAAACAATTTAAATCAATCAATTAAACCATTTAAATGTTGCAATAACTGTTGTTTAATGATTCATGCAAGAATGAAAATTCTTCCTTTACTCACCCTCACGTCATTTCAACCCTGTATGACTTTCTGACAAACACAAAAGAGATTTTGAAGTATGTTGGTAATCATACAACAGTGAAACCCATTGACTTTTACTGTATGGACACAAAACCACAGAGACATTTCTCAAAATATCTTGTGTTCCTCAGAAGCCAAAAAGTCATACAGGTTTGGAATGACATGGTGAGTAAATTATGGAAGAGTTTTCATTTTTTGGGTAACTTTCCCTTTAAGTTTTTCTACTAAATGTTTATCAAGTTTTGTATTTACTAATGTACAATGGGTGGAAAATAAAGGCACAATCACTTACAGGTCCAACGATGTCAGAGACGTGGGATACAGTAGTTCCTGATGCAGCTCCTAAGTACATGACCTTTGCTCCAGGCTTGATGTGGATCTGATCTATACCTCCTAAAATGGCCGCAGCCAGTTTCGAGCGGAAGGGATTCCACGCTCTGTACTCGATCTTTGTCTCTCCTTCCTTAAATCATAAACATGTAACATGAACGAAAGTCCGTCTAAAAATAGCTACATGCAGTTGTTTTTTGCTTTCTAATAAGGCGGCTGATAAAGGGATTTCTTGTCAGCTGTCATTCAACACTCGCTGCCATCACGATCGGAGTGTGTGAAAACTGACGGTCAAGCTGACGGAATTGTGCTGAATATACGCCACACTAACAAGTGTGAATGTACTGAAATATTTCAGCTCACCTCAACACTGATTCTTTTCTCTCCATACACAGATTCTCCGATCACCATGTTCCTGGTGACCAGCGCATCTTCCTTCCCACGGCAGATAAACACACCTGTGATGTTCAGAGGAAATGTGATTAAGCATGTATCCTAGTAACAGCAAATGTCATTAATTCACTGTTTCACTGAGAATGACCTCAGAATGTCACTGACTCACCTTCATGTCTGTGGGGCTCTACCGTCACTTTTTTGCCCCCCCTGAAGCCTCCGCCCCCTCGTCCTCCTCTTCCTCCACGACCCCTCGGAGTGCCCCGGCCGCCCCCTCGCCCACGAAAGCCTCCTTCACCACCAGGAGACCTGAACCCTCCACCTTAACCCAGCCAACAACGAGGACAAACATTTAAAATACATCCATAGATGTTAAAGTAATGATACAAAAACAAACTAATAAACATCTGCATTTGAAGTATATACTTTATATAATATGGTTCTGGCATCCTCCAGTACTGTGACTGCAGTTTTCTTCCTTGTATTAAATGGCTGCAGTATTATCTGCGATTCGCTTTGGATTCAATGTAAACATTAGAAAAGAACTACAGCAAAATGCATGTTACTTACCACCTCCTCCTCGACCTCCTCTGAATCCTCCTCTTCCTCCCCTGTCTCCACCTCCTCTACCTCGTCCACCAAAACCTCCTCGCCCTCCACCTCCTCTTGGGCTGAATCCTGCCAAAAGAAAGAAACATTAAGACTTTTAAAAGGCAAACAGTAAAGCATCACTTCGTCCTCCACTCAACACGCTCGCCTGTTATGCTGTACACAAACTGAATGCCCACATCAGCTTGAAACAAACGCTTTTAAAACCAAGAACACATCGCAAAGCCATCAAACATTGTGAAAACAAAGGCGCACTGTCTACTACTTTTACAGAATCGTGTGATTTGTAAAACTCAATGCGCACGGTTAGCTGTCCGGCATGTTTGCGCGCGGGGACACAGATATCAAGAGCTGATTTTCAAAATACAAACTCAAATACTAAAAACACAAATCACATACCTGGTTTCATTTCGCTTTAGCAGATGTGGCTTTAACTCGTTTAACTATACGAGCAATCGCTGCTCATACAGTCCCGGTGTTGCCCAGCACTGAGGTCAGACGACCACACGTGAGTCAAATGTTATTTCCCACAATGCATTGCGTGACTCCACTGTGTTATAGCGACATCTGGTGGAGAACATGCAACTACAATCACACGTTTGTGTATCTATTTGTCTGTATTTGTCATGTTATCTGTCAGCTGTTTTTGACTTATTCAGTGTATCTCTCAGTGTATGTCAGAGGAGAAATTATAATTTAAAACATTTTTATTACCTTTATTTATTCTGGAAAGATGGAATACATGGAACCATGAATAATGTTTGATGGCAACATTAATTAAACAATTACACTGTTATGTGAGTAACTACAATACTTGCTCAACAATTACATTGTGCGCTTTATCTGTCGGATGGTAAACGCATCTCTTGAGTGTATTATATATCTGTCATTATGAAACATCATTGTCCTGCGCTGCACTGTGTTGTGTGGTCACAAACAGCAGAGGTCGCTGTTTGCTTATACAAAAATAATCTACTTTAAATTTCTCGTCACAGAACTGATATTCTATCACATATGTGTGTGTGTGTGTGTGTGATTCAGAGTTGAAGTCTGTTATTCTGGTCTTGATCTTTAGCTCTCCCAAGACCACATAATCCTGGACTTGGTCTGGGTCTCAGTTTAAGGTCTTGGACAAGACCTCAGTCTGTTTCTGATGTACTAAAGGTCATACTTAGCTAATAGGGATCATTCTCAGAACATTGGCTAACATTCTCTGAAATGTCCCTTAAATATTTGTGGAGTAATGCAAGTAGATCTTCTCAAACATTATATATCATCTATGAAAAATGTGATTCTAAAGTTGTTAGCAGAACATTTACAACTTAAACATGTAAAAATATTAAAATAAATCATGTTAATACAATACCAAAAATTTGACATTTTGAATGTTCCTAAAACTTTTAAAATACTCTTTTTAACATTTTTGTTACTTAATGGAAACGATTTTTACAACCTTAAATTTTTGGCTGAGTAATTACCTCAAGCACAGGTTGGCACGAGTATTTTCACCCTTACAGAAAACTTTCTACATTACAGTTTATTTAAATGGGCATCTATAGATGTGTCTACAGATAACGTGCAGTTATAAGCATATACTATATGCCCTTGAAAAGGATTCAGGTTCTGCAGTGTGTCTGATTAACACAGTACAAAGCTGCAAATATGCATTATGTCATTTAATATATTGCATTTAAGTTTCTTTATACCTAAAATCACATCTGATCAGCTCTGTCAATCATTAAAAACAGTTTCAATAACAGTACCAGTCTAATGGCAGATTATAAACTCTACAGATTTTAGCAGTTCTTCAGCTCTTCAGAGTTTATGTGACTGAATTAAGCAGAAACTATTTTCTTAGTATTTTCATGTTTTATTTTCATCCCATCCACCTGGGGGCAGCAACAGATCAAAGGTCACATGATCAGTCCCACCCACATTCCATTCTGTTCACATCGCTGTTGCTCAGAGTCTCCTCTGCTCCTCCTGCTTCTGTGTCATCAGCTCCAGGCGTCTCCTCCAGGCGCTGCGGCTCTCTCAGGGCCGCTGGGGGTGAAATAGGGGGCAGAGGGATAGTTTCCCCTTTCTTTGCCAGTTCTGCTAGTTCCCGGGCGGAGTAGGGCGGGGTCAGGGCGGGGTAGGTGTGGTGGAACGTGTCATAATCGACTTTATAGAATCCCTCTTCCAGTGAAAGCACAGGAGTAAATCTTTCTCCCCAAAGCACTTCTGAGTTCAGGTACGAGCTGCGGGCTTGACATGTCATTCCTGTGAAAAAAACAACAAGGAAAGACATAAAAATCACATAAAAATGGACATTTTAAACTAATGTCTGACAACCAGAAAGTGTCTGGGTTCTTTGTCTTAATTTTGAATAGATTGTTTAAA
>JAZGTJ010015857.1:0-13078 GCA_036877575.1 Botia almorhae | reverse complement strand
AGCTTTTGTTAAAGTGAATATTTGGTGAAGTTAAAGTGAATATTCTAGTAATTTTAATATATGATGTCTTACTCTGACCTGCTCCGACTGTGTGTTTGGCGGGAGTTTGAGCCTTTCTGGTCTGTTTCCGGTGCGCCTCGTGAGATTTCTCTCTCAACGGTCTGGGCCAATAGGAACGTTTAAAAAATCACCATGGCAACATTCCCTTTACATGTTTCACCATACAACTTTTAAGAAATTATTTACGTGACAATAATAATGCAAGTAAATGGGTGGTTCAGACAAACTATATATTTTGTTATGAAATAGCGTGCAATCATTTTAAAGTGTGCCTTGTAAACATCGCTGTGCACTTCAAACTGGTTTTGAAGTTTGTCAGTTGGTCAGCTTGATGTTAATGTTTCATAATTAACTTTTAATTAATTATTTATTCCCTGGAAAGTTCTTCGTCCATGTTCAGTGCTGGCGCTCTGGTGTGGGCTAAGATGGAAGGGCACCCCTGGTGGCCGTGTATGGTAGTGCCTCAGCCTCTGACCGGACAGCAGATGAGGGGTCGCGGACGAGACCAAAGACTTCACGTGCACTTCTTTGATGAGCCTCCCACACGAGGATGGGTTAACACAAAGTACATCAGAGAGTATCAAGGTAAGACAGGCTTTTTGAACTTTTATCATATTAATCAGAAGATGATGCTTTGTGCTTGTAAAAACTGTAAACAAATGTTTTTGTTCTGACATGAAATGCATTTTTGTTGCTCTCTCAAGGTTCTGATAGTGCAGATGCTAAATCAGGTGGTGCATTCTTCAGTGGTAAGCCTGTGATTCGTAAAGCGATGGAGCTGGCAGACCATGCGATGAAGGACAGCGTACAGCAGAGATTAAAGATGCCAATGTGCATGGATCCCTCAGATGAAGAGGAGGAGGATGAAGAGGAAATGGAGGTGAGCAGCACTACACCAAAATTATCATTAGACACAAAGTGTGGTTTTAGTCTGAGTTTAGAAAGTCTTTCTATAGATCATTACTTGAGCACTTAATATATATGAAACTATTGGGCAATGGACACATGTAATTCAAAAAGCCACAAAATAAATGTTTTGTTACTGACTTGTTCAATCTGTGTGTGTGTGTGTGTGTGTGTGTGTGTGTGTGTGTGGGTGGCTTTTTGAATTACATATTGGTGGAACTGTCATTAGCATTGCACCAGATCTTGCATTATAACTTATTTAAGGTTATCTTCACTTGTGTTTACATAATATTAATTGCACCATGAAATGTTTTGTTTTATTACAGGTTGAGAAATCCACAGTGTCAGATGAGGAAATGTCTGAGGAAGAAGTAAAGGAAAAGGTGAAGTCCAGCCGACGTCCATCTCGTGCTGCAGCTGAGAAAGGTCAAAAGTCCAAACGTCGACGCATCGTGGTGGCATCTGACAGCGAGGACTCTGGCGAAGAGTTTAAACCTGATCAGGCTGCAGGTAGCAGCGAGGACGAGGATGAGGATGTGGTAAGCAGTGGGGCAGAGGAAGATGAGGAGAGCGAGCCTGAGACAGAACCAGACAGCCCTGTAAAACCAGTGAAGCGCAAACGTGCTCCAGAAAAGCCTGTTAAAGCGAAGAACAAATCGTCTCCCTCAGACACCCCCAAACGAGCCCCTGCAACACCTGTAACTCCAACTTTGGGCTCTGATACCAAGTCACGTCTGTCTGCTTTCTCTGCCCCAGACAACTTTGAGAGTCAAAACGGCAGTGCGAGTGGACTGGATGGAGGTTCCACCGTATGGGACCATGAAAAACTCGACTGGCTTCAAGATGGCAGGAGGAAAGATGCCCAGCGAAGGCGCCAGTCAGACGAAAACTACGACCCCACGACTCTATACGTGCCAGACGATTTTCTGAACAGGACGACCCCTGGAATGCGTCGCTGGTGGCAGCTAAAGAGTGAAATGTTTGATACTGTTCTGTTCTATAAAGTTGGCAAATTCTATGAGCTCTACCACATGGATGCTGTGATTGGTGTAAATGAATTGGGTCTTACCTTTATGAAAGGTACTTGGGCCCATTCTGGATTTCCTGAGATTGGCTTTGGACGTTTCTCAGATGTTCTGGTACAGAAGGGCTATAAAGTGGCTCGTGTGGAACAGACAGAGACCCCCGAGATGATGGAAGCACGATGTAAGGCGATGACACGCCCCACCAAGTTTGACCGTGTGGTCAGGCGAGAGGTTTGTCGAATCATCACACGGGGAACTCAGACGTACAGTGTACTGGATGGGGCCCCTTCTGAAACACAGAGCAAGTATTTGCTGAGTATCAAAGAGAAGAGTGAGGAGGACAGTGCAGGCCATGGCCATATTTATGGAGTCTGCTTTGTTGATACCTCTGTAGGACACTTCCACATTGGACAGTTTCAGGATGACAGACACTGTTCCCGTCTGCGCACTCTGGTGGCACATTATTCTCCCGCCCAGCTTCTGTTTGAGAAGGGCAACCCATCGATGGAAAGCCTTAAAATCTTTAAGGCCAATTTGTCATCTGCACTACAAGAAGGACTTAATGCTGGTTCACAGTTTTGGGATGCTCAGAAGACCCTCAAGGTCTTGGCAGAAGAAGACTATTTCAAAGAAAGCACAGGTGACAATGAAGGGGGATCAGTTCTGCCTCCAACCCTTAAAGCGATGACGTCTGAGAGCGACTCTCTCAGCCTCACTCCAAAAAAGGGGTATGAACTTGCCATTTCTGCACTGGGCGGTTGCATGTTCTACCTCAAGAAATGTCTTGTGGACCAGGAGCTTCTGTCCATGGGCAACTTTGAGGAGTATGTTCCTGTGGATGTTGAGATGGATCAGGCTGGTGGAGCGACCTGTTTTTTTGCAAAGACTCGTCAACGCATGGTCCTGGATGGAGTGACTCTTGCCAACCTTGAGATCCTTCAGAACAGCTCGACTGGGGGTCCGGAGGGAACCCTGCTTGAACGATTGGATACTTGTTGCACTCCTTTTGGCAAACGACTGCTAAAGCAATGGCTCTGTGCCCCTCTTTGCAATCCATCTTCTATTGCAGATCGCCTTGATGCTCTAGAAGATCTGATGGGTGCTCCATCCCAAGCTACTGAAGTTACAGACCTACTGAAAAAGCTTCCAGATCTGGAGAGACTACTGAGTAAAATCCACAGCATGGGCACTCCTTTGAAAGGACAGGACCATCCAGACACCCGAGCCATTCTGTATGAAGAGATCATCTACAGCAAACGCAAGATAGCTGACTTTCTTTCAGCGCTTGAGGGCTTTAAAGTCATGAAAGAAATCGTGTTAATTATGGACCCAGTCACCAAAGGCTTCAGATCGAAACTGTTGCGACAGGTGGTGCTCCTCAAAACAGAAAATGAAGAGGGGCTTTTCCCTGACCTTTCACCAGAGCTCAAACGTTGGGACACAGCCTTTGACCATCAGAAAGCTCGCACCACCGGTGTGATAACCCCAAAGGCCGGCTTCGACCCAGAGTACGATCAGGCCCTTAACGGAATAAAAGACTGCGAGAGAGACCTGCAAGAATACCTGGACAGGCAGAAGAAGAGACTGGGTTGTAAGACTTTGTCTTACTGGGGAACAGGAAGGAACCGTTACCAGCTAGAAGTTCCTGACAGTGTTTCTGAGAGGAGCGTGCCTGAGGAGTATGAGGTGAGGTCCACTAAGAAGGGCTGGAAGCGATACTCCAGCAAAGAGATCGAGCAGATGTTTTCAGCGCTACAGAGCTGGGAAGACAAAAGAGACGCTGCGCTGAAGGACTGCATGAGAAGACTCTTCTACAACTTTGACAAGAACTACAAAGACTGGCAGACTGCCGTGGAGTGCATGGCTGTTCTTGGTAAGAGAAATTCTCCTGTACTTATATTTTGTCTAAAATAACTAAAATGAAATTATAAACTGACTTAATCTGTTAATTTAGTTTTATATTTAGTTTAGACACTGGTTTGGAGTACACTGGTAGTTCAGAAGTTCAGTTTTCATAAATGACCATGTAAAGTTAAACAATCAGTTGTGTTTGTATCCTTCAAACCAGGGCTGCATATGATATAATTATCTTTCATTTTTAAAAATCGCTTTTATAAAATTTTTATAACTGAAAATTATATAACCAGCATACATGTTTCCTATTCTTTCTGGAAAAAAAGAAGCACATATTCCAACTAATATTTGTGTGCCAGTCTCTCTGAATCAACCTAAAACTTTGACTGATCAACTTTTTGAAGTATTTAAATAGTGTAGTTACTGTGAATCTTTGTGATATGCATATTTTCAGTATTTTGATGATTTCAGTGACTTCATTTTGGAAGTTGTGTTAACACAGAGAGTCATTATGTGTTGAACAGTTAATGTTGATGTGACTGCAGATGTGCTGTTGAGTCTGTCCCGGTACAGTCAGAGTGGAGATGGTCCCATGGTCAGACCTGAGATGCTTCTTCCAGGGGATGGGAGTCAGCCGCCCCCCTTCCTGGATCTGAGAGGTTCTCGTCACCCTTGTGTTACCAAGACCTTCTTTGGTGATGACTTTATCCCCAATGACATCCTCATCAGTTGCCCCGGTGATGATGAAGATGGGGATCAAGATAATGTGAAAGCTCTTGCCCCATGTGTGCTAGTCACTGGGCCAAACATGGGAGGAAAGTCCACACTAATGAGACAGGTGAGTGAAATGATAAACATGAACTGTATGCTGAAATCTTCATGGCAAAAGAAATGTTCTTGGGCCTGTTGTCACTTACCCACATATCTGAGTTTCATTGTATTACCATCAGTGTACTGTAGTATGACTGCAGACTTCACAGGAATGTAGTAAAGAGCGATATAAAGAAGCTTCACCTCATGGTAACAGAGTTCAGCAGATGTTTAAGCAGGAAGTTCATGTGGTTTGTGGTTCATCTGTATGTAAATACAGTTTTCTACTCTTTTTGAAGTCTTACGTTCCAGAATAATCCAGTGACAGTTCACACTGTGTGTTAAGTAGGAAGAAAATGATAAGCAGGAGCTTGTAGAGTTTTGGTCTCTGTGTTTTTGGCAGTGTGGTCTGGTGGTGATTTTGGCTCAGCTGGGCTGTTACGTTCCTGCTGAAAGTTTGCGTCTGACTCCAGTGGACAGAGTTTTCACTCGTCTTGGTGCATCTGATCGCATTATGACGGGTAGGTTTCTACTCAGTGCTGCTTTTCTGCTTCTGTCAGATTTATTTTGTCATTCCAGTTCAGTTTTCTGTGGAATCAGTTCAAGATTAAATACAGATTCACACTTATAAATTAAGAGAGAGCTGGGAATTCACAATTGTGTCCAGTCTCGGTGGTCATACATTATTAATGATGCTCTTACTCTGTGTTCTAGGTGAAAGCACGTTCTTTGTGGAGCTCAGTGAGACAGCCAGCATACTGCTGCATGCAACCAGCCACTCTCTGGTCCTCCTCGATGAACTGGGTAAAGATTCATTCTTCATTCAGTGCTGCACTTTGACACTTAAGTCAACATACACTAGCCTGCCTGTAAAGAGCAGTTTTGAGATAATATCTTGTTGTTAACTTTCTTCTCTTGAACTGAAGGCAGAGGTACAGCCACATACGACGGCACAGCGATTGCGAGCGCCGTGGTAAAGGAGCTGTCAGAGAAGATCGGCTGTCGTACGCTGTTCTCCACACATTACCACTCACTGGTGGAGGATCATGCTCAGGATCCTGCTGTCAGACTCGGACACATGGTCAGTTTAACTGCAGCTTCACACTGACTCACAGAAGGGTTTTACATTCATGACTGAAACCAGTTTGCACATCCTCACTTTGTACTGTACAGTGGAAGCCAATGGGGAGGATTAGACCAATTTATAGCTCAACAATATTTTTTACAGTAAAGTCAATTTAAGTAGTTTAAAACAAGTACAAGCTGTATATATGCTTTTAAACTCCCTGCCACAGTCTTCTGTTGTTAATTAATGCAGTTTTAACTTTGACAAGTTCAGATGTGAAATTATTGTATGTGGTACAGTTTAAATTTCACTTGCTATTATTCCTCATATGTGTTTGCTCATGGACTCAGTGTTCACACTACTGAGCTGAGTGAAGTGTCTTATCTTAGTAACATAACCAAACAGTTTCATATAATCCGTTTTCAGAAGGTTTCTTCATTTCTTTGATATGAACGATGAGAGATGCCACAGTGGTGTACTGTATTCAGTGGTGTACTGTATTCAGTGGTGTACTGTATTCAGTGGTGTATTCAGTGCTGTGCTGTATTCAGTGCTGTGCTGTATTCAGTGGTGTACTGTATTCAGTGCTGTGCTGTACTGTATTCAGTGGTGTGCTGTATTCAGTGGTGTGCTGTACTGTATTCAGTGGTGTGCTGTACTGTATTCAGTGGTGTGCTGTACTGTATTCAGTGGTGTGCTGTACTGTATTCAGTGCTGTGCTGTATTCAGTGCTGTACTGTACTGTATTCAGTGCTGTACTGTATTCAGTGCTGTATTCAGTGGTGTGCTGTACATCATGACCTCATTCAGGCCTGTATGGTGGAGAATGAATGTGAAGACCCCAGTCAGGAAACCATCACCTTCCTCTACAAGTTCATCGCTGGTGCGTGTCCCAAAAGTTACGGCTTCAACGCAGCTCGTCTGGCTAATATTCCAGAGGAGGTCATCCAGTCCGGCCATAAGAAAGCCCGAGAGTTCGAGAGGAGCACCGTGTCTCTGCGCATATTCAAGTAAGTGACTAACCTGAGTGGCTTGACAGCATGAATCTCCTGATGTCATTTCACATCACAATCAAATCAAACTTTATTTAAAAGAAAGTCTGTTTGAGATGCATGGTTACATTATTTAATGACAATAAAGCACATTTCTCTCATTCTCTTTGACTTTGTGATGAAATGACCCTACATATTTGAATGTTTCTGAGATTCATCTGATAAGTACAGCTGGAAGACATCTCAAAATATCACCAACGTGCATATTGCAATAACTAAATGATTACTTCAAAAAGTTGTCATGTGTAGTGAAGATTTCAGGTCTGCGCAGAGAGACTGGCATGCAAGTGTTAGTTGGAGTGTTCGTTTCTCTCGTTTTGGTTTCATAATGTGAAATGTTGGTTATATAACATTTTTAAAATATTTGCTAAAAATTTGTATCAAATATTATTGTATTTAGCACATTTTCTTCATTATCCTGCAGCCCTTCTAATAATCATTAATTTTCCACTAGTCACAACATAACTACATCAGTGAAATGTTCTTTGTGTTGTGAGGATTCATTACAATCTTTATTTGTCAACAGGAAACTGTGTTCTTATGCTGAAGATGCCACAGTGGATCGTGAGCGCTTCAACACTTTGCTTCAAACGATCTGTAGCCTGTAGTCAAATCAAATGTTCAAGTGTCTGATTTGTGTTCGTTCTTCACTGTCCATGTAGAAAACATTACTTACCACTGAAATGATCTAATAAAGTTTATTTTTAAAAATGTAACACGTTCCTCATTGACTAGGAAATTAAACCTTTGATTAATTACTAACAGCTACATAATGGTTATTGAGTACTTCACAATATATTAAGTCTAGATGGCATGGAACATGCATACAATTCAGGCTGCAAGAAAACCCACAGTCACCAAATACAGCTGAATGGAGGGCAGTAAACACAAAAAAATCTGTACAGATACTCATCAGAGCTTCAACTGAGTGAGAAGCTCCTTTATCATCTCCAGCAGTTGTTTCTGATCCCCATCACCACACTCGCTGCACTCAGAGTGAAGAGCTTTCACAAGTCTAGTGTATCGCTCTGCTCCCAAACAGCCAATCAGGATAAAGCAGCGGGATAACACGTATGGAGCGAAACATTTTACTACCAGTCTTGTGAAAACACTTCAACACTTTCCTTGCATTCAAAGTCAGAACATTGCTGGAGAATACGTAGTGTTTTCATTCTTTTCATCCTCAGATCTCTTTCACAGAAAGAACATACAACCTGCACCATGAGAACAAATACAGCAAGTCTAAACGACCCCAAAATTAAAATACTTCGAATAAAAAGACATTCAAGTACATTTAAGATTTTTGCTTAAAAATACAAAACTAGATGGGAAAGCATTAAAATCAAACCTCAATAACATCCTTAAGAAAACAACTGAAGTGCTGGGTCATTTTTCATCCGTACATATACAATAGCATGGTGACTGCTGCTCAGAGAACAGGTGCATGGAAAGCATTGAGTTTACACTCTGGGTCTGATTTATAAGCAGCCGTATCTCTCCTTGAACCGCACGCTTGCTGTCTGTCATCCGTAAATCCTGAGCTGTGATCTTCCCTGGCCTGTGATTCGTGCATCCGAGAGTGACACAACTGCCCGTTTCTGGACACAACCACCCGCAAGGAACGGAAGAAAACAGGATCACCAAGTCCACATCAGAAAGTTTTCATGTGTTTAAATTAAAATGTTTTCTCTTAGCTTGCATTGTCCAAGTTTACACAAGGTTTTCTTTTTTCTTAAAGAGTTCTTTTGAATAAAATTGAATTATTTCTAGTTTGTAATCTCATCTGCACTGGACTGAGCACATTAAGAGTCTGTGATTTCCGGGGCCGGGCCCCTGACAACACGCTCCGCTTCAGTTGTGCTGCAGTGTGTTGGACTCTATAGGAGGGGCCGAGTCATACAGAGTGTCTGTGTCGTGAGTCGGCTCCCCAGCTAGCGTGCACGGGTTCGACAAAGTCCCAGCGCCACAATCACAGAAAAACCTGTAGAGTGACAAAAATTCGGTTACTGATACTGCAAATGTGATTATTATAAAACACAGTCATAATTCACAGCAAACTGAGATTTCCTATTATAAAATTTAAACCTATTTTTATGCCAATTACAACTTTGTACTTTCATTATTACTGTAATACAGTTCCAGTGTATGAACCACACGACAGTTATGTCTATCCCTTTAAATCACTTTGACTTTGGAGGGAAATACTGCTTAATTCTCATGAAAATAATGTCACAATGCAAGAAACTGGCCCCAGTAATAACCGCACCCTTCTGTTGGGGTAATGTATGACCTGGAGAATTCTTACATGATTTTAATAAATGCTCACTGAGAATGTAAGACTGACCTATCATGTCTTATAAATTCTACGTCGTGCCCTTGATGACACTTCTTAATGCAGTTCACACAGATGGCGTTCCGGTCTGTCGTGTTACACGTGTGACATCTGTATGGAAACAGTAGAGCTGTGAGAACTCAGGTAAACATCAGCTCTCTCAACAGACATCGGTGAGGTGGTTACCTGTAGAAGTCGTGCATTGGATAACTGGTGTAACTGGAAATCTTGTACAGACACTGGCCTCTGCTCACAGCTTTCTCTATAGCATCCTGATTGTTCACGATTTTATTATCTGCAGAGATGATGGAGAAAGAGTCACATCAATAACTAACATTTCCTGAATAAATACAACTGAGTTTCTTATATTTTACCTTTCATTGTGACATTGACACCAGACGCAAGAAACAAGCCGCCAAATCGATTGTTGAAGATCTGATTGCCTTCTAATGTCGCTGTTGCGTGGTTTGTAATCTCAATGCCTGTCCAACAACACATTAGCACATACTCACATACAACTATTAAATATGCATTACATCTAAAAATCCTGCATTACTGAGTAAACATTTCTGACGTGTATTAAAATGATCTGAAAACAATCAGTGAAAAATGAACGTACCAGCAGCAAAACCGTCAAATATTCTGTTCTTGCGAAGCACAGGGTGACTGTTGGTACTGATGAGAACTCCTGCCTGAGCGTTCCTGAAGATATCGTTCTCCTCCAACAGACCTGCAACATAAGAACCATGATGACAAACCGCACAAAGCCATCAGATGTTCTCACCACGAGACACATTCAGGACATGACTGTCACCTCGTCCTCCGTTGAAGATACAGATTCCTCCATCTCTCCCATCATGGATCTTGTTTCTGCGGAGTGTGGGGTTGCTGTCGGTCTTAATCCAGACTCCAGCCATGGCGTTGTCAAAGATCTCGTTGTCTTCTATAAAGCCTAAACCTGAGGAGGCATTCAGAACACCTCAAATCACATACAGACACAACTTTTACCTGATATTAGCCACTGATTGAAAGTCAGTCAGTCAAGGCAGACAGACAGAATAAATACCTGAATTGTAAACGAGAATCCCTCCATTCTGCCCACCCCAGATCTTATTTCTCCTGATCTTAGGATTGCTGCCAGTTCTAAAAGACAAAGTGTACAAGGACATGAACTGAGACATTTTAAACTAGTAATGATGAGATCAGTAACTCTGATGAAGATAGCACAGTGTTTCCACTGACCTGATCTGAACTCCAGAGTACATGTGGTTATAGATGTCATTGTCCTCCAGCACACCGTGACCGTTATCATAGAAATAAACACCCACCTGCAGACACGTTTAACAGGTTCTAACAAAGATCTGGAGTTCACATTGATCTTAAAACACATCTGGAGATCTGGATTTAAGTGTTTCAGTGTGCTCGGAAATCTAAAGCACACACCTGTTTTCCGCTGTGTATCCTGTTTCTGCGGAGTACAGGTGTGCTTCCTGTGGTCACCCAAACACCAGCCAGTGTGTTGCTGTACACCTCATTCTCCTCGATCACACCCTGACCCTTCTCATGCTGCAACAGAAGCACCAGACAATCAGAGAGAACACTTTTCATGAGGGTTCTTAAAATTCTCATGAAAGAAAGATCACAAAATCACAAACCTTACCCATGGCTTAGAAAAGGTTACAGCTACAATTTGTTTAGGACTTGTTTAGGATAGGTCATGGTTTCATCCGTTCACTCACCACATAGATGCCTCCGTGCTGGCCATCGTGGATCTTGTTGTGCCGGACAATTGGGCAGCTGTTGGTCCGGATCTGAATCCCAGCTAAAGCATTGCCATAGATGTCATTCCCTTCTATGAGACCTCGGCCATCACCAAATATGTAAACACCACCCTGGTTGCCATTAAAGATGGCATTACCCCTGTGATCAATCAAGAGATTATGAGTTAGTGCTCACAGCTACAAATGATCATTTCAGCCTGTTAGACGTCACTCTTTCAGATAGATAATGAGTTCTCAGTTCCAGTCATAGGGACCCTCAGTACCACAGCTCATTAACAGACAGCTGCATAAACTGATGTGTCAGATGAAGGAGACATTCAACATGTGCAGTGCTGTAAGAACCAGTTTTTAATAACTGCTGCAGTTCAAATCATTGCTTTAACAAATTATTACCATCTGCAGTAAGTACTAAGTTCCCCCAAATCAACTCACAACACAGTGAGAAGTAAAACACCACAGAGCATTAAATTGTTATATCTGTAATACCTAATTGTGGGGTCACTGTTTGAGGTAATCCACACGCCGGCGAAATTGTTTGCATAGATTTTGTTCTCAATGAACTGGCCTCTGCCCTTCTCATGTACATAGATGCCCCCCGTCTGCCCGTGATGGATCTCACAGCGCACTACTGTAGGGTTAGCATACGCCTTCACCTCAAAACCTGCTATTCGGTTTCTGTGGATGTTGCAGCTTTCAAAAAAGCCCTGTAGAGGGAGCCAAAGAGTCATTAAAGGAACAGGCCAATGGTGCTACAACAACTAGCCTACCAATAACTGCATAACATGTATACTTCATACTGCCTACTAGTTTAAAACATGACTCAGTTTCACAGGGCCTTAAAACAAACGCTAATGACACACACTGAAACACATCTGAGCTGTGTAGACACACACAGCTTTCCTACCATGCCGTGGTCAAAGGTAAAGACCCCAACATCTCTGCCGTGATGGATGTGGTTCCTTCTGATGATGGGGTTGCCATGGTTTTTCACCCAGATCCCTGCTAGAGCATTATTGGATATCTCATTGTCTTCATAAACGCCCTGCAGAGGAACCCAGAGAGAGTGAGCACTGAACACACTGACACGACTGGCACTACAGAACACTGAGGAGGGGGCTGACCTGTGCGTGATCTGTGATATACAGCCCCACATTCTCACAGTCACTGATGTTACAGTGTTTGATGGTGGGCGACGCCCCCTGACCGCTTACACACACTGCAGAGCCCACTGCAGGAAGACAAGATGTTAGATCAGCTCCAGAACACTCAACAAATCTCTGCTGTCTTTAGAAAATAACAGACATAACCCTTGAGATGTGTGATCCACACAGATGTGTGATGTCTATGCGATTGCTAAGCAGTTCTGAGTGTTTTTAACACTGTTTGCGGTGGTTAGGGTGTTCTGAGGGCTGTTTACTAACACAAGTAAAAACTCTATGATATGTTAGACTCTGATGTTAGATATTCTGCCCTTTTCACTCATTTTGTTCACTCATGGTGAAAATATTAAGCTCTAATATTAAGCTCTGCTCACCTGTGCAGGTGCTGCGGATGATGCAGTGGTCAATGATGGGGCTGCAGTTGACGGTGATCTCTAGGCAGTGATGAGCGTTGTGATGCTGAGCTGACTTATCATCAGGATTAAACTGCAACACACGCATCACAGATGGTCATGTGATTCATGACATCACTCACATCTGAACCAAACTTTACACACATCACAAAGGAAGGAAACTCACTTTTATGGTCATGTACCCTACATAGGCGTCTTCTGAGCCCTCCATAAACACAAACGTTGAGTCTCTAGTGTTCTCAATGAAAACTTTATCTGCTACTTTCCCCGGAGCTGCAAAAGCACATGTGTGATGAATATTTGCCTTCTACAGAAGATGATCTGCTTTGGTATTTGAAGTGGTCTGAGACACAGTGTGTTCATACCAGCTCCAATCATTGTGATGGGGGACTCGATGTAGATCCACTCGTCTGTGTAGATCCCCGAGTGAACGAATATCAGCCCGTCAAAGTGAGCTTCCTGCACCCCCCCGAGAGCATCCTCGATGGTGTCGTAATACTGAAGAAACAGTGACATCACATCTCTCAACGGCACATCTCTCAACGGCACATCTCTCAACGGCACATCTCTCAACGGCACATCTCTCAACGGCACATCTCTCAACGGCACATCTCTCAAC
>JAZGTJ010015856.1:0-13078 GCA_036877575.1 Botia almorhae | reverse complement strand
ACTTTGGATAAAAGCATATGCCAGATGCATAAATAAGACATTGCAATGATGGATTAGTGGTTTATTTTTGGGTGAACTTTTCTTTAGAGATGAATAACGTCAGACTCTGGATGTCAACGGTGTAATTAGTTGTTTGTGTTTAACAGGACTTTCAATGGACAACAGTGGAACGGACTTCATCACTGCAATTCCTGAGAACGTCGCCTATTATTTTTATAAAACCCAACACCACCTCAGGATCACCAGCCTCTATCCATCTACGAAGGTCGAGATCACCTATGTAGGAGAAGTGGAGAGAAACATCACCACCACAATGATTTTCGACATCGCTGGGGTGACCAAGACCTGGAACCTTACCAAGGAGGTTGAGGAATACCGCTTTACATCCTCCAATAAGTCGATTGTAATCAGCAGTACCAGAGACATCACAGTGCTGTCTGTGAGTGGGTATCCGGGGAGATTTCAGTCTCATGTCGTCCAGCCTGTAGAAAACCTCGGAACGGTGTATCACATCCCCACCCTGAGTTTCATCAATTTAATGACGTCCTTCAATCGCTTATTGTACTCGGAGCCGAGATTCAACTCGTTTAGGTTGCTCATTATCAACGCCGTGAGCAGCACCAATACTATCACCATCAAACAGGCAAACAGCATACATGAAACAGCGCTTGATCCCCATCACATTTTCCAGATAAAGAGTGACGGCGATGTTATGGAAATAAGCGCAACGGACAAGATAGCCGTGATGTTGACCCATCCGTGCTTCGAGGCCAAGAACTGCTCATGCAACATGGTGATGAATCAACTTCTTCCTGCAAAATGGAACAACAAGCCTGACAGGTTCCCCATACCCTTGAGTTCTGCCATTGAAACCAAACAGCTCTTTCTGACAACAAATCAAAGCGTAAAAGTCGTTGATGGTACATTTGAGTCCGGTGAGGGTGTCGAGGTGACCAGTTCTTCAGATATCCTGCCCTCACTTCCAAATTTCAATAAGGAAACCCAGTTAATTAGCACTTCTGTGCAGGTGCCGCTCAGATTAATTAGCTCTGGTCTCATTTTAGAACTTATTCCAGAAAGCATGTTTTCTGGTTGCTACCTGGTGCATTTTGGCACGTTTGTCAGCTGGGCCATAGTGATCGCGGAGACATCCAGCACCAGTTCTGTGAAAATGAACTCCGCAGGTTTGCCTGCAGATTCAACACAATGGAGTCCTGTGACTGGCTCACAGTTCTCCTGGGCTAACGTGTCGGGACAGGGCCCGACCACCATTTGGCATCCAAGTTCAAAGATTGCCGTGTACGTAATAGAGAAGTTGGAGTCTGAAAACATCTTTGGAAGACCAGCTATAATTATAGGCAGTGAACCAGGTAAAATGCATGTGGGTGTGTGTTTTGTACATGAATTTTGACCGTATGATACACATATTTACATTATAACACGCTTTTCTTTGAGCATGTAAATAACAAATGTTTTGTATGCGTTTAGATGCGAATGGCTGTGTGGTATCTCCTGGGATCTTTTATGTCGGTAATGAAGAGCTGACCTGGTTTATGGCCCGTCAGTTCTGTATAAACAATTTGGATCACTTTGCGATGATCCTAAATAAACAGAACCAGGACCGGTTGGTCGTGAACACATCGCTTCCAGAACCTATTGATGGCTGGATCAGTCTGCGTCGTGACATCTACACCAGAGAGTGGTACTGGAAAAATGAGGACACGGCTTCGCCCAGTCTGGCTGTCACTTATTGGGCCGATGGAGAACCTGATGTTCCTGAAAGAGGTTTGTGTGCTTCAGCGTCTCTGGACCCCGCTAAGAACTTCACGTGGAAGAGCGCACGCTGTTGCTCTACTAAGAAACCCATCTGCTATAAAACACCCGTCTATCTCACAAATCTCACTTAAAAGCTTACCAGTTTACTAACTAAACCAATTAAAAACCACTGGCTTTCAATTTTAATTGTGGATATAATATCACTACTTTCATGTAGAATATAAAGTAAAAATGAATGTTATACAGTAGCTGTGCATGTACTGCAAAAACTAAAGTACAGTTTTCATCGCTTTGTTGCTCTTTGCTAGATTATCTGTTGAGAGTCATTTCATGATTGTTAATTTAACATTACCAATCAGTGTCTGATTTTCACTTGTTTCTGTACAGCTGATGTCTTTAGTGTATCAGGTTTAATGTTCATGCTCAATATTAATCTTTATATATAATTGTCATAGATTAGATTAAGAACTGAGAACCATGTTTTTATGTGTGCAATGTCAAAGATCAATCAATATACTGTAACCATTTTTAAACTAAAACAGTAACAGTTGTAACTCAAAAGCATTATTGAACTTATACATTTCCGGGTGGGCTCTAAGAAATGTAATGCATTTTAAATAGACATTATTATTAAAGAATATTAATGATAAACTTTGTGGTTTTGCTACAATGACTTCTGTTACTAACATTTTAAAATGATGAAGTTTTAGTATTTATATTTGAGCTCAGTTTGAGAACTTAAGGTTACAGTTTATGAAAAATGATTCATAGGGATGAACAAAACGAAAACATTGATGTAACCTTTGAGCAACATTTGAAATGACTGACCTTGAGGCTGATGTCCCCAAACCATTTATATTTTTCAGCCTCTCTCTGTTAGAAAGAGACACTTTTACATTTCAAGATATTTTGGATAGACAAACTCATATTCTTCTCCACACGGTTCTGGTGAATAACTCAAAAAAAATGTCACATTATGAAATTAAAATGTTTTAATATGGACAGTGGCACTGTTGTCTTCATAATGTAGAGAAGACAAAAGGGTTGTGGGGTCTATTGTGTAAAAATTAGTATATCGGTTCTTGATTTATTGGCATTTTTTGTTAATATTTGTTATAGTTTGTTCTAGAAATGTTTTTAGTTCACTGATTTATTTTTTATTTAGCTTGCACAATGTTTATATGATAACCCAGCCTTGAACGCAGGTTTTATTTACTCCTCGTCATGTCATTTTAAATTGACATGAGCTGCAGCAGATTTTCATTCATTAAACTTTTCTAATTGTATGGAACACTTTTAAATGCTTTCCGTTTTTTTTAAGCTTATAAAAGTGCTACAGATGTTAAAAATAGATTAAAAACAGAAGTTACAGTCATACGTTGCCCAGAC
Organism: Botia almorhae; assembly: GCA_036877575.1. Classification (NCBI taxonomy): domain Eukaryota; kingdom Metazoa; phylum Chordata; class Actinopteri; order Cypriniformes; family Botiidae; genus Botia; species Botia almorhae. The sequence goes on along the minus strand of JAZGTJ010015856.1, from coordinate 9,913 downwards.
GTTACCACTCCTGACTTCAAAAGAGGAAGTTGTTGTTTTAATAATCTTTATGAACACGCATGGGACAAGATCTTTAAAAGCGAGAGACTATAGTTTGATTATAGTGAGCAAGCTGTGCAACACTAGAGAGACAATTCCTGTGTCTATGAGCTGGTCGCGCTGCTACCTCCAAATCTAACGCTCCTCTTGATCGCCCACGCACCCATGCCCACGGCTAGAATTAACTTCGTACCCAAAGCCAGGGCGAGCAGCAGTGTGAGGAGAGAGAGAGAATTCTTTGAGGTTGGACTATTTTGAATAGGAGGGATAATGTACAGCGTGGCTTGATCCTTCCCCAAAGAGTTTGAAGCTGCACAGGTGTACTGTCCCCCAGCTCTGACGTCCAGCAGCTGACTCGAGGTGCGGTACTGCCCAGACGCCTCGTGAGAAAGAGGGAATGCTGTGTCTTCCTCAGGAACCCCATCTGCTGCTATCCACTGGACATCAGGAAGAGGGGAGCCCTGAACCAGACACAGAGCTTTGATGCCCGACACCTCAGTCCTCTCGGCTGACAAACTTAAGATGCGTGGAGCAGCTGGAAGTAAGCAGACCACCAAATAATAAGTTAGCCATCATGTCCTAAACATTCTCATACATATGTTAACTGTTTTTGCTAATTAGGACATGTTCTTAAATCAACATTTTTTGTTGGTCTCCGAACAACCATTTAGATTTAAGAAATGTTTAAAGGTAGGGTGGGTAATTTCAGACTTTAAAAACATAAGATCACATCCTTCCATCAGAGCGTCTCCAAAGCCACGCCTCCTCCAATACACATGATCGCATACATAGTTTGACTGGCGAGCAGGACATCCTATCATTGCATTCAGACCGAATACAACGATTGGACAAACATGTTATGAACCCGCGCCTTCCACAGAAGATATATTTATTGTTATTTATTTATTTAGACAACTTTTCTTAGTGATTGCTATCTGAGGACACTTCCAACCAGCCTAACAAAAAAATAATATGGTTATACTTGCATGATGTATGCATACCAAAAACAATAGTAGCCAGTTTTCATTATATACATTATATAATGTTTACTGGTTACAGTGTGCAGTAAACATTAAGCAGTATGTAGGCTGTCTAACACAAACTACTAACAAGTGATAATATAATCTTGGACATTGGGTTAGAACACACACACAGCTTGAAAATGTTTTCTTACCCTCCACTCGGAGACGAGTACCCAGTGTGTTCTCAAAGCTTACGTGAGGGTGTCCGTGCGCTGCCGGTAACTCCACGCGACAGTAATACCGACCGCCGTCCTTCAGAGTCACACTGTTGATCCTGAGCGAGATGTCGTGTTGTCTGTGGTCGCCCTCCAGGCGGTACCGCTGGTCCTGATCTGGCCTGGACTGACACTGCTGGCTGTTGTTTAGACTCGTACAGCGGAACAGCACACTGGCGGTCCGTCCGTGTCCGAGGGTCCACAGCACGTGCATGGAGGACGGGTGAGTGTGGTGCGGGTGAGAGAAGGAGCAGGGCAGCACTGTCGGGTAACCTTCCATGGCCCTGACCTCCGCGGGCGCTTTCATGGACCATCCATCATCGTCTTTGGCTGCGTCTAGTAAAAAGTTAGGAATGGTCACCACGACAAAGTTCATGAAGATCAAAAGCAACAAGATCCATGTGTGTAGCTTGTGTTTCTTCTGATTTGAATTTCTCACCTGCAGTGTAAGTGAGCAGCAACAGAGCGAGCGGTACACAGACGCGCTGCATGTCCCTCACAGATGATCTCATGTGCTTCAACATGACCAGCTCAAAAATACACCAGCAACATGTTCCCATTGATGACTCACTATCACACACACACACAGAGTCACTCGCAGTCCTCAAGCTAACCAACTAACCAACTAACCAGTTTAGGTTGTAAGAACATTTCCATTAGTAACAGAAACTTCTTTTGAATGTTCTAGTGATGAAAAACATGATTGTTTTTAAAACGTTTCATTAACAACTTAACATTTATATGATATATAATGTTAGAACACGTTCTGCTAATGTTACTGCAGAAACTTTTGTGATAAATTTGAGAGAAGTTTAGAGAAGGTTAGCCAACGTTTTGAGAACGTTCCCTGTTAGCTGGGTAATTCCTATACTATTCTTTTTTTGACCCATTTGTTTGAGCAATAAGTTGATGAATGATATGATACAAACTCTGTCTGTCTGTCTCTTAATCTTTCAGAGAACAAACTCTTATTTCCTGTTTCTGTGTTTTGTGCTCATAGAAAACCGCTAGTAGTGAGTTTTGCAGGTTAGTCACATTCGGCTGTAGTTCACAGACTGTCTCAAACACTGATCCCATCAAATCTTACATTTTACATGTAAAGCGTCTTCACGTTCACGTTAGATTTATAATCATATCGCGATGTCTCACACTATTGTTACCACCAGAACAACGTCAACAATAACAACCACGACATCGGATGGAGGATTTTGCAACATCGGTTATGCGCGTTCATTTCCAGGCTTACTGAAACTCGCCTCATGTTTTATACTGTATGATCAGATGCACATGATGTTACATTAAGACTGATGGTAGTTTGTATGCGTGCAAACGAACCGTTTTACAACACGTGTCGTTCATTGAGGAGCAGAACTTCACACTGGATAAAGATTATTATTTATTATTATTATTTATTTTCACTGACGGACACTTTTATTAACAGTTGGGTAAATATTCAAATGCACTTGGGGACAATCGTAACACCAAGTGTATTGCATTATAATAACTTGTTTAACAGTTGGTCATTTCTATGAAGACATTTGTATTTGTGTAGAGAACAGGATGAAGATACAGTAGATGATGTTGAGTTGTTTATTTCTCTGATGTGGCAGGTGACACTTCTGATTGCTTTCCTGTGTGTCCACTGTAAAACACGCTGGATTGATAACTCCACCTTCCTGTACTTTGAGGTGGTCACCGTGTGGTTCCTCATCGTCTTCCTCCTCTTCTTCCTCATGCATCTGCTGAGGCTTCACAGCAAGATGACCTGCATCAACTGGGCGTTGACAGTACGTCAGCACGCACCATTTTGTCTGACATCCCAGCTGAAAGGGAACGTTCTCAGAATGTTGACAAATGTTCAGAAGTTATTAAAACTTCTGCTGTAATTACAAAACGTTTTTGTCTTCTAACGTTCTGTAAAATCTGTACCAAAATTGTATTTTTGTTAGTGGAACGTTTTAAAAACATTACAGAATGTAGGTTTAAATAACGTTACAACATACAAGCAGTAACATGAACGCACCATCTAAAAATGGAACGTTTCGAATGTTCCTAAAACTTTATAAATAAATTGTTAACGTTTTTGTTACTTAATGGAAACATTGGGGAAATGTTCTTACAACCTAATATTGTTCGCTGAAATGTTCTATCAGTTTGAGATTTATATGTGCTGGAGGTCACGCAGCAGACCCATGCGGGTGAGGAACATCTCTCTGAAGTTCTTGTGTCATGACCACACACTGATGTTCTCCAGCTTTCTTCACAGGAGTTTTTACATTATGCTGTGGGAGGGATTCTGGTCTTCATCGGCTCTGTCGCGGTAGCTGTGACGAGTTTTGGGATCTCCGCTTTAGTCGCTGCATCTGTGAGTTACTCTTGCGTTTGCAGTGCAGTGTGTTAAAGCATGAAGCTTTCCTGTTTACTGAAGTGCAAACAGGAAGTGCATATCTGTCGTGTTTTGCTACACAAGTTATAGGGGAAATTCTTGTGTGAGGTTTTCAAAGGTGGTTTAAGGGATCGTTGTATTGTCATGTATGTACATATATGGTACGCTGCTAATGTATATATACTGATGTATGTAATGTTACAGGTGTTTGGCTTTATGGCCACTTTTCTGATAGCAATCAGCATATGGACCTCTTATAGGATCTCATGTGGCTCTCAGACAACCGGTGAGTCTGTTTATCTGTCGTTCAGTCTGTTTATCTGTCGTTCAGTCTGTTTGTCTGTTGTTCAGTCTGTTTGTCTGTCGTTCAGTCTGTTTGTCTGACGTTCAGTCTGTTTGTCTGTCGTTCAGTCTGTTTGTCTGTCGTTCAGTCTGTTTATCTGTCATTCAGTCTGTTTGTCTGTCGTTCAGTCAAAGAAATTATTTTGCTACTTTGATCAAATCAAAAACGATATTTAATTGAACAACATAGATTGACAGATTTTCAGTGAGTAATCTGCTCATTCTGTTTTCAAGGTGCCGCAGTGTAACGGAATGAAAAACTGGAGGTGCCTCTGTGAATCTGTTTATCTGTTTTCTCAGCCTGGCTGGGATCAGACTCTGAATTCAGCAGCTGTATGACTGTGTTATAAGTGACAAGTGGTTCATTTATCCTTAATGCTGAAGCCGAAATGTTCACCCACAGAATGTTTACATAATTTAATATCATATCGTGTGCTGTAGTTTTGATACAGTGCCTGAAACGCATGGCAAAGTGAGAGAGTTCCTAAAGAGTGATAGGTGACTCACATTATTATTATTAATATTATTATTATAGGTTTTGAGATGTATTTTGGTTTTCACAGTAACTACATATGATATAAAATGCGACTGCTGTACATTTTTAAAGATTTGACTTTTTGAGTGCATCACTTTTTTGTACACTGCTTTTTTTAAGTCTTTTTTTAAAAACTGTTGTTTTCTTTTTCTCCAGTTTAAAACACACAATAAAAAACAGGTGTCTCCTCCCATTGAAGACTGTATTACACAAATCAGCTGGTAATACATAATAAACTATAAAGAATAACAGTATTACAGTAATGAGAACCGATAATTACAAAATGTTGATTTTGTTAGTCATTAACCCTTTAACATGTAAGCACACACTCTTTTAGAGAGTGTGTCGTAGTGTTGACAGGAAGTGGGTGTTGACAGGCGGTGCTTCAGTAAAACACTGATCCTTCTGAAGAAAGTGCCCCAGGGAAATAAGGAACTGCATGTTCAATACGTGTCTTTTGCATAAGTGAATAAAGAATAATGCCAAATAAGGAGATCTTGGACAGAGCAGGATGGTTTGGTTGGAACAGTATTCCGGTTATTTTGGAAATATGACTTATCATTGGATCATTCTCCTCCAGCTTTTGTTTATTGTAAGACAATATCAGAAGCTTTGCCATTGGCTAAACTCATTATGCCCTTAAACCTAAACCGCTGCTTTGGGTGTTTCAAGAGATTATTTAAAACAATCTAAAAAGTAACAAAAAATCAGCACGAGAGGGTAACATGTTTGTATTATAATACTAACATTCAGAGACCAGAAGGCTTTAGTATTTGTTGCTGGATAACAAACACGGGTCATGTTTCTGATGTGTTTATAAGATGTTGGTAATGTATTCCAAAAACAAAGCTAACAAATTTAAATATAATGCAAAAGACATCAAACAGAGTGGCAAGACTTTACAATGACGTGTGTGGCTCAGATGACCATGTTTTAATGGAGAAAATATCACCAGGACAAATGTAATGTTTGGATTTTTTTGAAACGTTGCAAATGTTATGCTCATATTTTTGGCCATATGATAAAAACAATTATTTTCATAGATGTACGTAATCCATGAAATTAAAGAGTTTGAGTCATGTAAACATTGTAGAGAGCAATCAGTGAAGAAACGACTTGTGTTATTGTGATGTTTACATGCACACAGTAACATTAAAGTTTACATTAAACATTTTTTTAGTTTTTAGTTCAGTTTCCGGGGCGGTGGCGACCTCTGGTGGTGGAGATCTATATTTAAGTTGTTTATATACGTGCATGACTGTAGTTCAGCACTTACCAGGGATGTTTATTATTGCATATGTAAGAATCTTAAATATGACCGGCAGCTGAATAAAGAATTAATTTTCTCATTGCATCTATTTCATACAGGTTTCATTCATCCCATTTTTTCAGAGCTTGAACCCAACCCAGCAATCATAACCCACAATCATAACCCACAGGTTGTGTTTCTGTTTTCATAAGTTTCGTGCACACAGTCGCGTTGAGTCTGTCAGCCGGAAGTTCTTCCTCATCAGTGAAGCGGCTGCAGTGCGGAAGTCAAACCGAGCGTCGCCACACAAAGAGCGTGAGAACAGCGCGACACAAACTCTCCATCTGAATAAACCAGCAGGTATTTCTCTTTAAATATATTATCACCATTAGTATCACCATACACAGTTTGTTGCGTTTGTCTTGCATCTTGTTTTCATCGACGTCTGCTTGTGGATCAGCGCTGTGACTTTGATATTTACTTTCGTTTTCCTCAGCGTGGCTGTGCGAGCAGACGCCTGCGTTCACCGTCTGCGTGCACATACACGTTTAACTATAAACGTGTAGATGGCCACGAATGATGTACATGTGATGCTTCTAAACAGTGTTTTTGTTTGTGTTTCAGATTGATTTAAAATACAGCATGGCCACCGCCGACACCGTTTATAACGTGACTACGGTGCAGGAACCCAGAAACAAACGCTGTTTTGTTGTGCCAACAGAGATTTTGGGGACAACGAGATGCGCGATTAAACTGGTTGAAGTGGTAAGTGACGCGTTTATCTTAAACTAGAGACTATTATCACCAGCGTTAACTAAGCGGTTGGTCTGGTTTAATGACTAGATAATCGTACAAACACACGGGTGAAGTTGAGCTAGAATTGTTTAACGCGGGTTGTCTACAGGTGATAACATGCAGTAAAGCGCCCTGTTTAGGATACTAAAGGCAAAGTCAAGTTTTGTGTAGTTTTTTATGCGCAGGTGGTGTTGAAATACAGGTATATGTGATACGATCAAGTAACACTGGACTGATACACTTTAAGAAGCGCTAATAAGGAATTTTGACACATGCTTGATAATGAACTAGTTCATTAACAGGTTAACACCCGGGTGCCTATGGCTGTTTCAGCACTGCTGTCATGTTACGCTTGGCAGTTGTGCATTTTGTTGTTGAGATTTGTTGCTGGTTTCTTGGAATTCCTTCCAGTTTCCCGGTATCGTCCCTGTTTTTCCGATCATTTGATCACATGCTGCGTGTGTCTTGGCACAAGTGGCAGCTTTCCATCTGTTTAAAGTGTCAGATTCAAAGATTCTGTTTGTTGTGTCGTGTCGTGTCGACTGGTGAGGGGAGCTCCAGTTTCATGTGTCACTTTAGTACACTGCCCTTGTGTCCACCCCCTGTGTTTCAAAAGCGTATTTATTTATATGTAAATATACATATTTATATTGACTTAAAGCATTTATGATACATGATACATCATCCTTTTAATGCCAAACAATCAATTGTATGTGAATATAAGTTTTGGTGTTTTGTCAGGAGCTAATGACCTTGTTTTTCATTTTTCAAGTGTCTGTTAACCACATGAGAATTCAAGCAAATCTAAAAGACTACAGTTTTGTCATTTCTTTATGTAAATTATTTGTATTTGCATCTAAAATGAGGTTATGAAAGGGCATGTGTGTGTTTTTACCCTTTTTGGAACTGCACATGCAGTTCGAGCACAGCTTCTAAATTTATTCACTGAGTCACTTTTGTTTTTTGTACTTCACTTTTATGTACTGAGTCACAAAGTATGTTTTGAAGTCAAAAGGTTAAAATGACAAAGAAGTCACTTACAAAAAGCAGCAATTATTCAGAATAAGGAAGCAGCTTTAAATGCACAGAGTTTAGCCAATAATTACCACACAGAGGTTAGCCTACAAATACACCCTTTATCTGTAAATCACCAATAGATCTTGCGTTTGCTCTCACACCCTCCGGAAAACTAGATTTCCTCAAGAATTTCTGCAGGAGTGTTTTCTGGGAAAGTTTTTTTGTTCATGTACAAAGTTTATTAAATTCATGTTCCAGTAAATGAACAGAAACAGTCCCGCTGCTTAATTACACACAATCACATTGTGTAAAACTGTAGACACAATGGTGCCTTTTGTGTCTTTTTTTTCCAAATTCCAAAAGCTTTTTCCAAACGCTTTGTTCTTTTTTTATTTTTTTTACATTTAAAGGTAGATTAGGCTACAACGTCACATCCTGAAAGCAATCACTGTCGACCACCAAAAAGTGGTCGAAAATATATTTATATAAATATCTTCGTCGTTAAAAAATGTTTGTCCGATTAATGTATTTGGTGTGAAAGCAGCAATAGGATGTCCTACTTGTCTGTCAAACTATGTATTTGCAAACCTTAGGGCGCTATTGAAAGGGGCGTGGCTTTGTAGACGCCCCTTCCAATGTAGGGCGGAATTATATGCTTTTAAAAGCTAGAATACTATTGTATAGCCTCTCTTAAATTGCATCAATCATGTCTAACCTATTTTCCTGTACAACACTGTAGGTTTGTTTGTCAAACGTCACCGACCATTATTTAAACTAAATGTAAAGTAGGATTATGGCTGGCTTATGAAATACAGAACTGGCGTGTCCCGTTTCAGAGACACACCCACTGATGTGTGCTAGAAATTCCCTGTTTTTAAATTCACGGACACTTTGGTGCTTCCCACGTTCCTCATCTAGTTTCACTGCAGGAAATACACGGGCTACAATGTATTGTGTTTACTGTTCTCACATATTATCAACTGGCCCGCATGCCACAGTCGTGTGCATCAGTAGAGGTGAGGAAGTGTATGTGCAAGATTTAATTCAATCCCCTAACTGACACAGGCCATTGGAGCGTGCATGTGAAAGTGCACCAGCCAATGAATTCTTTGAAATACAGACCTAGGATCAGTCTAACATGTCTTTTTGACTTCGTACAGAATGTGTAGGAAATGTAAAAGCTGTCTGAATATGTATGTACAGTGTTTAGATGTGACATGTTCATGTTGAGGAACCTACATTTGAGTTATGTTGCCTGTCTGTTGGCTTTCATTAATAACACTTGTTCTTAAAAGTTTTCCGTTTGATGTTTTCCTGTTTTGTTAAGCTTCAGATGTAAGTTCATGTTTTGGGTGGTGCGCTGGCAGTGCCCACATGCAGCTGCTGTTGTTTTCCGGATTTTTCATGCAGGATTTTGAACGAGTTCTGTATGGTAGTGATAAGATTCTGCTGCTTAAGCCATTATAAAAGTGACTTTGCTGATACTTAGTCTTGTGTCTTCCTGACTGTACTTTTAACCAGTTAAACCAGTTAACATGTTGGATGAGTTCTGTAAAGGTTCTGCTACAAACCATTTATGTCTGTGTGCAAAGACTATTAAAATATAAATGGTTTTGTTTTATTGGCTCTTCTATTTTTCTCCCTTCTATTGTGGTAATTTGTAAAAACAAATATATAAAAAACTGTTTTCTTTTGTGTTTTTGTGTAATAATTAAAAATCTATTTAAAACTGTTTTCTTAACCAAGAAATTAACAAGACTGTTGCTTGTTTATAGATGTGGTTAACTGATAAATATTTTTGTGTAATTATCAGAACAATAAACGACACGCCACAGAGGTTTAGAGAAACTTTTCTACGGTTTAAACGTGATTCAGAGTGACTTCATATCACGGCTGTTTCAGAGTTATTTTATATCAGTATTAGTTTCAGTTCACTGAAGGGAAATCTTAAGTCTCGTGAAATGTGTGACATTTCTTGACCTTTGGACTGGACATTTATTGTACTAACACAAAGCACGTTATCGCTTATTTTAACAGCTTCATGCTTGATATGTGCAGCAAAAGAAACCTCAAGCAAGTAAACATAACCATATTTTCTCAGAATTCGTTTGATTTGTAAAGCTCATTCGATGGGAATCCCCAGGTGTGTATTTTGGTCACACCCATTCTGCTCCAATCATAGTTATAAAAACATGTGTCCAAACCAACTTTCTCTTTTAAATTACACATTTTTCTAAGAATTTCCATTATTTTGCACCTGTCCGTTAATTGTGCGGATTAATTTCAGCTAAAGTCTAGATAAATGTTTTATTT